>SZWC01028633.1:11678-21800 GCA_023375785.1 Penium margaritaceum
GGGTCACAGAAACCAAAGCCGGGTCACACAAACCAAAGCCGGGTCATAGAAACCAAAGCTGGGTCACAGAAGCGAAAGCCGGAACATAGAAACCAAGGACGGGTCACAGAAAGCAAAGCCGAGTCAAAGAAACCAAAGTTGGATAAACCAAAGCCGGATCACAGAACCCAAAGCTGGGCCACAGAAACGAATGCCGGGTCAGAGAAACCAAAGCCGGGTCACAGAAACCAAAGCCGGGTCACATAACCCAAAGCCAGGTCACAGAAACCAAAGCTGGGTCACAGAAACCAAAGCTGGGTCACAGAAACCAAAGCCGGGTCACACAAACGTAGGCTGGGCCTACTTGCACCTTACTTGCGCCCTACTTGCGCCCTAGTTGCACCATAGTTGCGCCCTAGTTGCGCCCTAGTTGCGCCCTAGTTGCACACTAGTTGCGCCCTAGTTGCGCCCTAGTTGCGCCCTAGTTGTGCACTAGTTGTGCCTTAGTTGCACCCTAGTTGCGCCCTAGTTGCGCCCTATTTGCGCCCTAGTCGCGCCCTAGTCGCGCCCTAGTTGCGCCCTAGTTGCGCCCTATTTGCACCCTATTTGCGCCCTTATTTTACCCTACTTGCGCCCTACTGGCACCCTACTTGCGCCCTAGTTGGGCCCTAGTTGGGCACTAGATACGCCCTAGTTATGCCCTAGTTGCGCCCTAGTTGTGTCCTACTTGTGCCCTACTTGTGTGCTAGTTGCGCCTTAGTCGCGCTTTAGTTGCGCCCAACTTGCACACTAGTTGCACCCTAGTTGCGCCCTAGTTGTGCCCTAGTTGTGCCCTAGTTGCACCCTAGTTTTTTCCTGGTTGCGTGCCAGTTGCGCCCTAGTTGCACCCTATTTGCGCCCTAGTTGCGCCCTGGTTGCGCCCCGGTTGCTCCCTAGTTGCACCCTAGCTGCGCCCAAGTCGCATCCTAGTCGCGCCCTAGTCGCGCCCTGGTTTCACCCTAGTTGCGCCCCAGTTGCACCCTAGTTGCACCCTAGTTGCGCACTAGTTGCGCCCTAGTTGTGTCCTATGTGCGTCCTCGTTGCGCCCTAGTTGTGTCCTAGTTGCGCCCTAGTTGCACCATAGTTGCGCCCTACTTGCACCCTAGTTGCACCATTCTTGCGCCATACTGGTGCCTACTTGCGTCCTAGTTGTGCCTCAGTTGGGCACTAACTACGCCCTAGTTGTCCCCTAGTTGCGTCCTAGTTGCGTCCTAGTTGCGCCCTACTTGCGCCCTAGTTGCGCATTAGTTGCGCCCTAGTTGCGCCCAACTCGCACACTTATTGCACCCTAGTTGCACCCTAGTTGCGTCCTAGTTGCGCCATAGTTGCACCCTAGTTGCACCCTAGTTGCACCCTCATTGCGCCCTCGTTGCGCGCTCGTTGCACCCTCATTGCGCCTTAGTTGCGCCCTAGTTGCGCCCAAGTTGCACCCAATTTGCGTCCTAGTTGCGCCCTAGTTGCGCCTAAGGGTGATACCAAGTCCAGGAGACTCGGCTTGACAGACTCGGGATTCTGAGTCCAGACTCAGACTCGCAAGTCCGAGTCTGTCATTGAGCCTGGACTCGGACTCGCAAGTCTTGTCTTGAGTCCATGAAGTTCTAAAATTGCCCACAAACGCAATAGATGGCATCGAGATATGAGGCAATCTGACATAGAACAGGACATAAATGGATGAAACATGGCAAGATAATGCATGCCTGGAGAAAAGAATGAGGCATAAGCTCCAACCTCGCTGTGTTGTAGTCCACGACTCGCGAGTCCAAGTCCCATTGGACTCACGAGTCCTCGACTTGGACTCGCAAGTCCAAGTCCAAATCTAGACTCGGGATTTTGGACTCGGTATCACCCTTAGTTGCGCCCTAGTTACGCCCGAGTTGCGCCCTAGTTGCGCCCTATTTGCGCCCTAGTTGCACCCTAGTTGCGCCCTAGTTGCACCTTAGTCGTGGCCTAGTGCACCCTACTTGCGCCCTACTTGCGCCCTACTGGCGCCCTAGTTGCGCCCTAGTTGCGCCCTAGTCGCGTCCTAGTTGTGCCCTAGTTGCACCCTAGTTGCGCCATTATTGCGCCCTTATTGCACCCTACTTACGCCCTACTGGCGCCCTTCTTGGGCCCTAGTTGCGCCTTATTTGGGCACTAGCTACGCCCTAGTTGTGTCCTAGTTGCACCCTAGTTGCGTCTTACTTGCACCCTACTTGCGCCCTAGTTGCACCCTAGTTGCGCCCTAGTCACGCCCTAGTTGCGCCCTAGTTGCACCCTAGTTGCGCCCTAGTTGCGCCCTAGTTGCACCCTAGTTGCGCCCTAGTTGCGCCCTCGTTACGCCCTGGTTGCGCCCTAGTTGCGCCCTAGTTGCGCCCTACTTGCGCCCTAGTTGCGCCCTAGTCACGCCCTAGTTGCGCCCTAGTTGCACCCTAGTTGCGCCTTAGTTGCGCCCTAGTTGCGCCCTAGTTGCGCCATAGTTGCGCCCTAGTTGCACCCTAGTTCTGCCCTAGTTGCGCCCTAATTCCGCCCTAGCTCCACCGTAGTTGCGCCCTAGTTGTGCCCTAGTTGCACCCTAGTTGCGCACTAGTTGCACCCGACTTGCGCCCTACTTGCGTCCTACTTGCGCCCTAGTTGCGCCTCAGTTGGGCACTAGCTACGCCCTAGTTGTGCCCTAGTTGCGTCCTACTTTTACCCTACTTGCACCCTAGTTACGCCTTAGTTGCGCCCTAGTTGCGCCATAGTTGCACCTTAGTTGCGTCATAGTTGAGCCCTAGTTGCGCCCTTATTGTGCCCTAGTTACGCCCTAGTTGTGCCCTAGTTGCGCCCTATTTGTACCCTATTTGCGCCCTTATTGCATCCTACTTGCGCCCTACTGGCATCCTACTTGCGCCCTAGTTGTACCTTAGTTGGGCACCAGCTACACCCTAGTTGTGGCCTAGTTACACGCTAGTTGCGTCCTACTTGTGCCCTAGTTGCATCTTGTTGCGCCTTGGTAGCGCCTTAGTTGTGCCCAACTTGTGCACTAGTTGCACCCTAGTTGCGCCCTAGTTGCGCCCTAGTTGTGCCCTGCTTGCGCCCTAGTTACGCCCTAGTTGCACCCTACTTGCGCCCTAGTTGCACCCTAGTTTCACTCTAGTTGCGCTCTAGTTGCGCCCTACTTGCGCCCTAGTTGCGCCTTAGTTGCGCCCTAGTTGCGCCCAACTTGCACACTAGTTGTACCCTAGTTGCACCTTGGTTGCGGCCTAGTTGTGCCCTAGCTGCACCCTAGCTGTGCCCTACTTGCGCCCTACTTGCGCCCTACTTGCGCCCTAGTTGCACCATAGTTCCGCCCTACTTGCGTCCTAGGTGCGTCCTAGTTGCGTCCTAGTTGCACCCTAGTTGCGCCCTAGTTGCGCCCTTCTTACGCCCTTATTACACCAAACAAAAGTCGGATCAGACAGACCAAAGCCGGGTCACAAAAACCAGAGCCGGGTCACAGAAACCAAAGCCAGGTCATAGAAACCAAAGCCGGGTCACAGAGGGTCCAAAGCCGGGTCACAGAAACCAAAGACGAGTCACAAAAACAAAAGCCGGGTCACATAAACCAAAGCTGGGTCACAAAAACCAAAAGCCGGACCACATAAACCAAAGCCGGGTCACATAAACCGAAGCCGGGTCACAAAAGCCAAAGCCGGATTACAAAAACCAAAGCCGGGTCACAGAAACCAAAGCTGGGTCACTGAAACCAAAGCCGGGTCACAAAAACCAATGCCGGGTCACAGAAACCAAAGCCGGGTCCCATAAACCAAAGCCAGGTCAAAGAAACCAAAGCCGGGTCACAGAAACCAAAGCTGGGTCACTGAAACCAAAGCCGGGTCACAAAAACCAATGCCGGGTCACAGAAACCAAAGCCGGGTCCCATAAACCAAAGCCAGGTCAAAGAAACCAAAGCCGGGTCACAGAAACCAAAGCTGGGTCACTGAAACCAAAGCCGGGTCACAAAAACCAATGCCGGGTCACAGAAACCAAAGCCGGGTCCCATAAACCAAAGCCAGGTCAAAGAAACCAAAGCCGGGTCACAGAAACCAAAGCTGGGTCACTGAAACCAAAGCCGGGTCACAAAAACCAATGCCGGGTCACAGAAACCAAAGCCGGGTCCCATAAACCAAAGCCAGGTCAAAGAAACCAAAGCCGGGTCACAGAAACCAAAGCTGGGTCACTGAAACCAAAGCCGGGTCACAAAAACCAATGCCGGGTCACAGAAACCAAAGCCGGGTCCCATAAACCAAAGCCAGGTCAAAGAAACCAAAGCCGGGTCACAGAAACCAAAGCTGGGTCACTGAAACCAAAGCCGGGTCACAAAAACCAATGCCGGGTCACAGAAACCAAAGCCGGGTCCCATAAACCAAAGCCAGGTCAAAGAAACCAAAGCCGGGTCACAGAAACCAAAGCTGGGTCACTGAAACCAAAGCCGGGTCACAAAAACCAATGCCGGGTCACAGAAACCAAAGCCGGGTCCCATAAACCAAAGCCAGGTCAAAGAAACCAAAGCCGGGTCACAGAAACCAAAGCTGGGTCACTGAAACCAAAGCCGGGTCACAAAAACCAATGCCGGGTCACAGAAACCAAAGCCGGGTCCCATAAACCAAAGCCAGGTCAAAGAAACCAAAGCCGGGTCACAGAAACCAAAGCTGGGTCACTGAAACCAAAGCCGGGTCACAAAAACCAATGCCGGGTCACAGAAACCAAAGCCGGGTCCCATAAACCAAAGCCAGGTCAAAGAAACCAAAGCCGGGTCACAGAAACCAAAGCTGGGTCACTGAAACCAAAGCCGGGTCACAAAAACCAATGCCGGGTCACAGAAACCAAAGCCGGGTCCCATAAACCAAAGCCAGGTCAAAGAAACCAAAGCCGGGTCACAGAAACCAAAGCTGGGTCACTGAAACCAAAGCCGGGTCACAAAAACCAATGCCGGGTCACAGAAACCAAAGCCGGGTCCCATAAACCAAAGCCAGGTCAAAGAAACCAAAGCCGGGTCACAGAAACCAAAGCTGGGTCACTGAAACCAAAGCCGGGTCACAAAAACCAATGCCGGGTCACAGAAACCAAAGCCGGGTCCCATAAACCAAAGCCAGGTCAAAGAAACCAAAGCCGGGTCACAGAAACCAAAGCTGGGTCACTGAAACCAAAGCCGGGTCACAAAAACCAATGCCGGGTCACAGAAACCAAAGCCGGGTCCCATAAACCAAAGCCAGGTCAAAGAAACCAAAGCCGGGTCACAGAAACCAAAGCTGGGTCACTGAAACCAAAGCCGGGTCACAAAAACCAATGCCGGGTCACAGAAACCAAAGCCGGGTCCCATAAACCAAAGCCAGGTCAAAGAAACCAAAGCCGGGTCACAGAAACCAAAGCTGGGTCACTGAAACCAAAGCCGGGTCACAAAAACCAATGCCGGGTCACAGAAACCAAAGCCGGGTCCCATAAACCAAAGCCAGGTCAAAGAAACCAAAGCCGGGTCACAGAAACCAAAGCTGGGTCACTGAAACCAAAGCCGGGTCACAAAAACCAATGCCGGGTCACAGAAACCAAAGCCGGGTCCCATAAACCAAAGCCAGGTCAAAGAAACCAAAGCCGGGTCACAGAAACCAAAGCTGGGTCACTGAAACCAAAGCCGGGTCACAAAAACCAATGCCGGGTCACAGAAACCAAAGCCGGGTCCCATAAACCAAAGCCAGGTCAAAGAAACCAAAGCCGGGTCACAGAAACCAAAGCTGGGTCACTGAAACCAAAGCCGGGTCACAAAAACCAATGCCGGGTCACAGAAACCAAAGCCGGGTCCCATAAACCAAAGCCAGGTCAAAGAAACCAAAGCCGGGTCACAGAAACCAAAGCTGGGTCACTGAAACCAAAGCCGGGTCACAAAAACCAATGCCGGGTCACAGAAACCAAAGCCGGGTCCCATAAACCAAAGCCAGGTCAAAGAAACCAAAGCCGGGTCACAGAAACCAAAGCTGGGTCACTGAAACCAAAGCCGGGTCACAAAAACCAATGCCGGGTCACAGAAACCAAAGCCGGGTCCCATAAACCAAAGCCAGGTCAAAGAAACCAAAGCCGGGTCACAGAAACCAAAGCTGGGTCACTGAAACCAAAGCCGGGTCACAAAAACCAATGCCGGGTCACAGAAACCAAAGCCGGGTCAGAGAAACCAAAGCCGGGTCACAGAAACCAAAGCCAGGTCACAGAAACCAAATCGGGGTCACAGAAACCAAAGGCGGGTCACGGTTACCAAAGCCGGCTCACAGAAACAAAAGCCAGGCCAAAGAAACCAAAGCCGGTTCACAGCAACCAAAGCCGGGTCACATAAACCAGAGCCGGGTCACACAAACCAAAGCCGGGTCACAGAAACCAAAGCCGGGTCACATAAACCAAAGCGCAGTCAGAGTAACCAAAGCCGGGTCACAGAAAACCAATGCCTGGTCACACAAACCAAAGCTGGGTCACAGAAACCAAAGCCGGGCCACAGAAACCAAAGCCGGGTCAAAGAAACCACAGCCAGGTCACAGCAACCAAAGTCGGGCTACATAAACCAATGCCGGGTCACAGAAACCAAAGCTGGGTCACAGAAACCAATGCCGGATCACAGCAACCAAAGCCGGGTCACAAAAACCAAAGCCGGCTCATAGAAACCAAAGCCGGGTCACTGAAACCAAAACCAGGTCAGAGAAATCAAAGCCGAGTCACATAAACCAATGCTGGGTCACAGAAACCAGAGCCAGGCCACAGAAAACCAAAGCCGGGTCACATAAACCAAAGCCGGGTCACAGAAACCATAGCCGGGTCACAGAAAGCCGGGTCACAGAAGCCAAAGCTGGGTCACTGAAAGCAAAGCCGGGTCACAACAAACAAAGCTGGGTCACAAGAACCAAAAATGGTCCCATAAACCAAAGCCGGGTCACAGAAACCAAAGCAGGGTCACAGAAACCAACGCCGAGTCACTGAAAGCAAAGCCGGTCACAAAAACCAAAGCTGGGTCACATGAACAAAAAACAGTCCCATGAACCAAAGCTGGGTCACAGAAACCAAAGCCGGGTCACACAAACCAAAGCTGGATCACAGAAACAAAAGCCGGTTCATAAGAACCAAAGATGGGTCACATAAACCAAATCCGGGTCAAAAAAACCAAAGCTGGGTAAACCAAAGCCGGTACACAGAACCAAAGCTGGGCCAGAGAAACCAAAGTTGGGTCAGATTAACCAAAGCCGGGTCACATAAACTAAAGACGGGTCACAAAAACCAAAGCCGGGCCACAAAAACCAAAGCCGGGTCAGAGAAACCAAAGACAGGTCACATAAACCAAAGCCGGGTCACAAAACCCAATGCCGGTTCACAAAACGAAAGCCGGCTCACAGAAACCAAGCCGGGTCACAACAACCAAAGCCGGGGCACAGCAACCAAAGCCGGGTCACAGAAACCAAAGCCGGGTCACCGAAACCAAAGGCGGGTCACATAAACCAAAGCCGGGACTCACAAACCAAAGCCGGGACTCACAAACCAAAGCCGGGACTCACAAACCAAAGCCGGGACTCACAAACCAAAGCCGGGACTCACAAACCAAAGCCGGGACTCACAAACCAAAGCCGGGACTCACAAACCAAAGCCCAGTCAGAGAAACCAAAGCCGGGTCACAGAAACCAAAGCCGGGTCACATAAACCAAAGCCAGGTCACAGAAACCAAAGCCGGGTCACAAAAACTAACGCCGGGTCACATAAACCAAAGCCGGGTCACAGAAACCAACGCCGGGTCACACAAACAAAAGCCGGGTCATAGAAACCAAAGCCGGGTCACAGAAGCGAAAGCCGGGTCATAGAAACCAAGGACGGGTCACAGAAAGCAAAGCCGAGTCAAAGAAACCAAAGTTGGGTAAACCAAAGCCGGATCACAGAACCCAAAGCTGGGCCACAGAAACGAATGCCGGGTCAGGGAAACCAAAGCCGGGTCACAGAAACCAAAGCCGGGTCACATAACCCAAAGCCGGGTCACAGAAACCAAAGCTGGGTCACAGAAACCAAAGCCGGGTCACATAAACCAAAGCCGGGTCACACAAACGTAGGCTGGGCCTACTTGCACCTTGTGCCCTACTTGCGCCCTAGTTGCACCATAGTTGCGCCCTAGTTGTGCCCTAGTTGCGCCCTAGTTGCACACTAGTTGTGCCCTAGTTGCGCCCTAGTTGCGCCCTAGTTGTGCACTAGTTGTGCCCTAGTTCCGCCCTAGTTGCGCCCTAGTTGCGCCCTATTTGCGCCCTAGTCGCGCCCTAGTCGCGCCCTAGTTACGCCCTATTTGCGACCTATTTGCACCCTATTTGCGCCCTTCTTTTACCCTACTTGCGCCCTACTGGCACCCTACTTGCGCCCTAGTTGTGCCCTAGATGGACACTAGCTACGCCCTAGTTATGCCCTAGTTGCGCCCTAGTTGTGTCCTACTTGTGCCCTACTTGTGTGCTAGTTGCGCCTTAGTCGCGCTTTAGTTGCGCCCAACTTGCGCACTAGTTGCACCCTAGTTGAGTCCTAGTTGTGCCCTAGTTGTGCCCTAGTTGCGCCCTAGTTTTGCCCTGGTTGCGCGCCAGTTGCGCCCTAGTTGCACCCTTTTTGCGCCCTAGTTGCACCCTGGTTGCGCTCTGGTTGCTCCCTAGTTGCACCCTAGCTGCGCCCAAGTCGCACCCTAGTCGCGCCCTAGTCGCGCCCTGGTTTCGCCCTAGTTGCGCCCCAGTTGCACCCTAGTTGCACCCTAGTTGCGCACTAGTTGCGCCCTAGTTGTGTCCTAGGTGCGTCCTAGTTGCGCCCTAGTTGGGTCCTAGTTGCGCCTTAGTTGCACCATAGTTGCGCCCTACTTGCACCCTAGTTGCACCATTATTGCGCCCTACTGGTGCCTACTTGCGTCCTAGTTGCGCCTCAGTTGGGCACTAACTACGCCCTAGTTATTCCCTTGTTGCGTCCTAGCTGCGTCCTAGTTGCGCCCTACTTGCACCCTAGTTGCGCATTAGTTGCGCCCTGGTTGCGCCCAACTCGCACACTTGTTGCACCCTAGTTGCACCCTAGTTACGTCCTAGTTGCGCCATAGTTGCACCCTAGTTGCACCCTAGTTGCACCCTCGTTGTGCCCTCGTTGCACGCTCGTTGCACCCTCATTGCGCCTGAGTTGCGCCCTAGTTGCGGCCAAGTTGCACCCAATTTGCGTCCTAGTTGCGCCCTAGTTGCGCCTAAGGGTGATACCAAGTCCAGGAGACTCTACTTGACAGACTCGGGATTCCGAGTCCAGACTCAGACTCGCAAGTCCGAGTCTGTCATTGAGCCTGGACTCGAACTCGCAAATCTTGTCTTGAGTCCATGACGTTCTAAATTTGCCCACAAACGCAATAGATGGCATCGAGATATGAGGCAAGCTGACCTAGAACAGGACATAAATGGATGAAACATGGCAATATAATGCATGCTTGGAGAAAAGAATGAGGCATAAGCTCCAACTCGCTGTGTTGTAGTCCAAGACTCGCGAGTCCTGGACTCGCGAGTCCTGGACTCGGACTCGCAATTCCAAGTCCATGACTGGAATCGGACTCGCAAGTCCAAGTCCAAAGCTAGACTCGGGATTTTGGACTCGGTATCACCCTTAGTTGCGCCATAGTTACGCCCTATTTGCGCCCTAGTTGCGCCCTAGTTACGCCCTAGTTGCACCCTAGTTGCGCCCTAGTTGCATCTTAGTCGTGGCCTAGTTGCACCCTAGTTGCGCCCTACTTGCGCCCTACTGGCGCCCTAGTTGCACCCTAGTTGCGCCCTAGTCGCGTCCTAGTTGTGCCCTAGTTGCACCCTAGTTGCGCCATTATTGCACCCTTATTGCACCCTACTTACGCCCTACTGGCGCCCTTCTTGGGCCCTAGTTGCGCCTTTGTTGGGCACTAGCTACGCCCTAGTTGTGTCCTAGTTGCACCCTAGTTACGTCTTACTTGCACCCTACTTGCTCCCTAGTTGCACCCTAGTTGCGCCCTAGTCGCGCCCTAGTTGCGCCTTAGTTGCACCCTAGTTGCGCCCTAGTTGCGCCCTAGTTGCACCCTAGTTGCGCCCTAGTTGCGCCCTAATTGCGCCCTAGTTCCAC
>SZWC01028637.1:4982-25871 GCA_023375785.1 Penium margaritaceum
CTACTTGCGCCCTACTTGCGCCCTACTTGCGCCCTACTTGCGCCCTACTTGCGCCCTACTTGCACCCTACTTGCGCCCTACTTGAGCCCTACTTGCGCCCTACTTGCGCCCTACTTGTGCCCTACTTGCGCCCTACTTCCGCCCTACTTCCCCCCTACTTGCACCCTACTTGCGCCCTACTTGCGCCCTACCTCTGCCCTACTTCCACCCTGCAGCACGCCCGTGCTGACATCGATCACCCAACTCTCGCTTGAAAATTCCAGCCCACGCGCCCTGGAGCATACGAGGTAGCGCCTCCGGGCATGCGTCTTGGGAGCCTCCGAGACTAAGGGGCGGGAATTTCCGCCGACCCCAAATCGCGAAAACTCATCCATACGCACGTCGCATAGTTGTACCGACATCGGTGACCCAACGCCTGCTCAAAAATTCCAGCCCACGCGCCCTGGAGCATACGACGTAGCACCTCCGGGCACGCCTCTGGTGAGCCTCCGAGACTAAGGGACGAGAATTTCAGCCGACCCAAAACCAAGAAAACTCATCTATACACACGTCGCACGCCCATACCGACATCGATGACCCAACTCCCGCTCGAAAATCCAGCCCACGCGCCCTAGAGCATACGACGTAGCGCCTCCTGGCACGCGTCTCAGGAGCCTCCGAGACTAAGGGGCGGGGATTTCCGCCGACCCGAAATGGAGAAAACTTATCCATACGCACATCGCACTTCCGTGGCGACATCGGTGACCCATTTCCCGCTCGAAAATTCCAGCCCACGCCCCCTGGAGCATACGATGAGCGCCTCCGGGCACGCGTCTCGGGAGCCTTCGAGACTAAGGGGCGGAAATTTCCGCCGACCCAAAATCAAGAAAACTCATCCATACGCACATCGCACGCCCGTGCCGACATCGGTGACCCAACTCCAGCTCGAAAATTCCAACCCATGCGCCCTGGACCATATGACGTAGCGCTTCCGGGCACGCATCTCGGGAGCCTGCGAGACTAAGGGGCGGGAATTTCCGCCGACCCTAAATCGAGAAAACGCATCCATACGCACGTCGCACGCCTGTACCAACATTGGTTACCCAACTCCCGCTCGAAAATTCCAGCCCACGCGCCTTGGAGCATACTTTGTAGCGCCTCCAGGCACGCGTCTCGGGAGCGTGCGAGACTAAGGGGCGGGAATTTCCGCCGAGCGGAAATCGAGAAAACTCATCCATACGCACGTCGCACACCCGTACCGACATTGATGACCCATCTCCAGCTCAAAATTTCCAACGCACGCGCCCTGGAGCATACGACGTAGCGCCTCCAGGCATGCGTCTCGGGAGCCTCCGAGACTAAGGGGCGGGAATTTCCGCCGACCCGAAATGGAGAAAACTCATCCATACGCACGTGGCACGCCTGTGCCGACACCGGTGACCCAACTCACGCTCACAAGTTTAAGCCCACGCGCCCTGGAGCATACGACGTAGCGCCTCCGGGCACGCGTCTCGGCAGCCTCCGAGACTAAGGTGCGGGAATTTCCGCCAACCCAAAATCGAGAAAACTCATCCATACGCACGTCGCACGCCCGTGCCGACATCGATGACCCAACTCCTGCTAAAAAATTCCAACCCATGTGCCCTGGAGCATACGTTGCGGGACCTCCGTTCACGCGTCTCGAGAGTCTCCGAGACTAAGGGGCGGGAATTTATGCCGACCCGAAATGTGACTCCGAACAAGTAACAAAAGGGTAAAAGCTCATTTGATTTTGATTTTCAGTACGAATACAAACTGTGAAAGCATGGCCTATCGATCCTCTAGTCTTTTGGAATTTGAAGCTAGAGGTGTCAGAAAAGTTACCAGAAGGATAAGTGGTTTGTGGCAGCCAAGCGTTCATAGCGACGTTGCTTTTTGATCCTTCGATGTCGGCTCTTCGTATCATTGTGAAGCATAATTTACCAAGTGTTGGATTGTTCACCCACCAATAGGGAACGTGAGCTGGGTTTAGACCGTTGTGAGACAGGTTAGTTTTACCCTAGTGATGATCCGGTGCCGCAACATGATTCAACTTAGTACGAGAGGAACTGTTGATTCACATAATTGGTAGTTGCGCTTGGCTGAAAAGCCAGTGGCGCGAAGCTACCATGTGTAGGATTATGACTGAACGCCTCTAAGTCAGAATCCATGCTGGAAGCGGCACTTTTTACCTCCCCGGGTGTTACCCGAGTTAAAATAGGGGCGCCTGTGGGCCTCCGAGAGCATATATCGTGATTTGTCTCGACAAATCCGGAATGTTCAGGGAGATAAATCATTTCCAGACAACTTAAACGAGAATGGGGTACTGTAAGTGGCAGAGTAGCCTTGCTGCTACGATCCAATGAGGTACAGCCGCTATTCTACCGATTTGTTCCTCCGGGAACTCCCCTCCCCTCCCCTCCCCTCCCCTCCCCCCTAATGAGATGTTTGCTCTTCGGAACGCATGCGGGTTTGAATCTAGCTTGTGCTAACCCATTCCACTGCATCGCCAGCCCGCAAATCCGGCCACGCACCGCCGTCGCACACCAACCCACTCCGCTGCCTGCACAAGATGACACCCACGCATCACCCATCCGTTTCACGCCCACCCGCACGTACCAACCCAAGCGCACGCACGCCTCTTTCCCTCCCCACGCGTCGAACCAACCCAGGCACCCCCGAACCTCTTTCCAACCCCAAGGGTCGTACCCACCCCAAGCGCACGCACGCCTCTTTCCCAACCCACGACTCGTGCGGACCCGGGCATCCCTGCGCCTCTTTCCAGCCCCACGGGTCGTACCAACCCAAGCGTCCGCACCCCTCTTTTCCACCCTAGAGTCGTGCCAACCCAAGCTTCCGCACCCCTCCTTCCAACCCCACGAGTCGTACCGTCCCGCTCGCCATCCCCCGCATGCACCGCACGCCTCGTCTCCGTAGCCTTGTCCCCGTCGCCTCTCGTTAATCCCACCACTTTGTGCACAACTAACACGACAAGCCTCCACAGTGCCCGACCGCCTCTCCTCCGTCCCATTCGCATGTCGCTACCGCCACCCCACCCAATCCCTCCTCGACACCGCCCGTGCTGCCCGGTCCCAAAACCATTACCATGCGCGCACCTTCGTCATCCCTCCCACATCCCCTCCCCTCCTCCCCGTGTGGAAATACAATGTATCGACGTGCCCATTCCACTCCTTCAAGTTGCATTGCCGTGCCCGCTCACGCACATGTCACATTATCGGTCCATCCCTTTCAAAGTGTGGTATGATCATACCTGGGCTACTACTCCGAATCCCATTCGAACTCCGCAGATAAGCGCCCATGGGCCAGAATAGTATTGGGATGGATGACCTCCCGGGAAGTCCTGGTGTCGTACCCATTTTTATCTCCCAAAGGCACACCCGATTCCTCTCCGAGACTAGGGAGCCAAAACTAGGACACGAATGGCGCACTTGCGCCCTACTTGCGCCCTACTTGCGCCCTACTTGCTCCCTACTTGCACCCTACTTGCGCCCTACTTGCACCCTACTTGTGCCCTACTTGCACCCTACTTGCGCCCTACTTGCACCCTACTTGTGCCCTACTTGCGCCCTACTTGTACCCTACTTCCACCCTACTTGCACCCTACTTGCGCCCTACTTGCGCCCTACTTGCACCCTACTTGCGCCCTACTTGCGCCCTACTTGCGCCCTACCTGCGCCCTACTTGCGCCATACTTGCACCCTACTTGCACCCTACTTGCGCCCTACTTGCGCACTACTTACGCCCTACTTGCGCCCTACATGCGCCCTACATGCGCCCTACTTGCGCCCTACTTCCGCCCTACTTGCGCTCTACTTGGGCCCTACTTGCGGCCTACTTGCGCCCTACTTGCGCTCTATTTGCGCCCTACTTGTGCCCTACTTGCGCCGTACTTGCGCCTTACTTGCGCCCTACTTGCGTCCTACTTGCGTCCTACTTGCGTCCTACTTGCGTCCTACTTGCGTCCTACTTGCGTCCTACTTGCGTCCTACTTGCGTCCTACTTGCGTCCTACTTGCGTCCTACTTGCGTCCTACTTGCGTCCTACTTGCGTCCTACTTGCGTCCTACTTGCGTCCTACTTGCGTCCTACTTGCGTCCTACTTGCGTCCTACTTGCGTCCTACTTGCGTCCTACTTGCGTCCTACTTGCGTCCTACTTGCGTCCTACTTGCGTCCTACTTGCGTCCTACTTGCGTCCTACTTGCGTCCTACTTGCGTCCTACTTGCGTCCTACTTGCGTCCTACTTGCGTCCTACTTGCGTCCTACTTGCGTCCTACTTGCGTCCTACTTGCGTCCTACTTGCGTCCTACTTGCGTCCTACTTGCGTCCTACTTGCGTCCTACTTGCGTCCTACTTGCGTCCTACTTGCGTCCTACTTGCGTCCTACTTGCGTCCTACTTGCGTCCTACTTGCGTCCTACTTGCGTCCTACTTGCGTCCTACTTGCGTCCTACTTGCGTCCTACTTGCGTCCTACTTGCGTCCTACTTGCGTCCTACTTGCGTCCTACTTGCGTCCTACTTGCGTCCTACTTGCGTCCTACTTGCGTCCTACTTGCGTCCTACTTGCGTCCTACTTGCGTCCTACTTGCGTCCTACTTGCGTCCTACTTGCGTCCTACTTGCGTCCTACTTGCGTCCTACTTGCGTCCTACTTGCGTCCTACTTGCGTCCTACTTGCGTCCTACTTGCGTCCTACTTGCGTCCTACTTGCGTCCTACTTGCGTCCTACTTGCGTCCTACTTGCGTCCTACTTGCGTCCTACTTGCGTCCTACTTGCGTCCTACTTGCGTCCTACTTGCGTCCTACTTGCGTCCTACTTGCGTCCTACTTGCGTCCTACTTGCGTCCTACTTGCGTCCTACTTGCGTCCTACTTGCGTCCTACTTGCGTCCTACTTGCGTCCTACTTGCGTCCTACTTGCGTCCTACTTGCGTCCTACTTGCGTCCTACTTGCGTCCTACTTGCGTCCTACTTGCGTCCTACTTGCGTCCTACTTGCGTCCTACTTGCGCCCTACTTGCGCCCTACTTGCACCCTACGTGCGTCTTACTTGCGCCCTACTTGCGTCCTTCTTGTGCCCTACTTGCACCCTACTTGCGCCCTACTTGCGCCCTACTTGCGCACTACTTGCGCCCTACTTGCGCCCTACTTGTACCCTACGTACGCCCTACTTGCACCCTACTTGCGCCCTACTTGCGCTGTACTTGCGCCCTACTCGCGCCCTACTTGGACCCTACTTGCGCGCTACTTTCACCCTACTTGCGCCCTACTTGCACTCTACTTGCACCCTACTTGCGTCCTATTTGCGCCCTACTTGTGCCCTTCTTGCGCCCTACTTGTGCCCTAATTGCGCCCTACTTGCACCCTACTTGCGCCCTACTTCCGCCCTCCTTGCGCCCTAGTTGCGCCCTACTTGCGCTCTACTTGGACCCTACTTGCGCCCTACTTGCGCCCTGTTTGCGCCCTTCTTGCGCCCTACTTGCGCCCTATTTGCGCCCGACTTGCGCCCTACTTGCGCCCTACTTGGCCCCTACTTGCGCCCTACTTGCGCCCTAGTTGCGCCCTACTTGCGCTCTACTTGGACCCTACTTGCGCCCTACTTGCGCCCTGTTTGCGCCCTTCTTGCGCCCTACTTGCGCCCTATTTGCGCCCGACTTGCGCCCTACTTGCGCCCTACTTGGCCCCTACTTGCGCCCTACTTGCGCCCTAGTTGCGCCCTACTTGCGCTCTACTTGGACCCTACTTGCGCCCTACTTGCGCCCTGTTTGCGCCCTTCTTGCGCCCTACTTGCGCCCTATTTGCGCCCGACTTGCGCCCTACTTGCGCCCTACTTGGCCCCTACTTGCGCCCTACTTGCGCCCTAGTTGCGCCCTACTTGCGCTCTACTTGGACCCTACTTGCGCCCTACTTGCGCCCTGTTTGCGCCCTTCTTGCGCCCTACTTGCGCCCTATTTGCGCCCGACTTGCGCCCTACTTGCGCCCTACTTGGCCCCTACTTGCGCCCTACTTGCGCCCTAGTTGCGCCCTACTTGCGCTCTACTTGGACCCTACTTGCGCCCTACTTGCGCCCTGTTTGCGCCCTTCTTGCGCCCTACTTGCGCCCTATTTGCGCCCGACTTGCGCCCTACTTGCGCCCTACTTGGCCCCTACTTGCGCCCTACTTGCGCCCTAGTTGCGCCCTACTTGCGCTCTACTTGGACCCTACTTGCGCCCTACTTGCGCCCTGTTTGCGCCCTTCTTGCGCCCTACTTGCGCCCTATTTGCGCCCTACTTGCACCCTACTTGTGCCCTACTTGCGCCCTACTTGCGCCCTACTTGCGCCCTACTACCGCCGTACTACCGCCCTACTTGCGCCCTACTTGCGCCCTACTTGCACCCTACTTTCGCCATACCTGCACCCTACTTACATCCTACTTGCGCCCTACTTGCGCCCTACTTGCACCCTACTTGCACCCTATGTGCGCCCTACTTGCGCCCTAGTTGCGCCCTACTTGCGCCCTACTTGCGCCGTACTTGCTCCCTACTTGCGCCCTACTTGCGCCCTACTTGCACCCTACTTGCACCCTACTTGCACCCTACTTTTGCCCTACTTGCGCCCCTCTTGGACCCTACTTGCGCCCTACTTACAACCTACTTGCACCCTACTTGCGCCTTACTTGCGCCCTACTTGCGCCCTACTAAAGCCTACTTCCACCCTGCCGCACGCCCGTGTCGACATCGATCACCCAACTCCCACTCAAAAATTCCAGCCCAGCCGCTCTGTTACATACTACATAGCCCCTCCGGGCACGCGTCTCGCGAGCCTCTGAGACTAAGGGGCGGGAATTTCCGCCGACCCGAAATCAAGAAAACTCATCCATACGCACGTCGGACGCCCGTACCGACATCGGTGACCCAACTCCTGCTCAAAAAGTCCTGCCCACGCGCCCTGGAGCATACGACGTAGCGCCTCCGGGCACGCGTCTCGGGAGCCTCCGAGACTAAGAGGCGGGAATTTCCGCCGACCCAAATTGGAGAAAACTCATCCATACGCACGTCGCACGCCCGTGCCGACATCGATGACTCAACTCCCGCTCGAAAATTCCAGCCCACGTGCCCTGAAGCATAAGACGTAGCCCCTCTGGGCACGCGTTTCGGGAGCCTCTGAGACAAAGGGGCGGGAGTTTTTCACCGACCCAAAATCGAGAAAACTCATCCATACGCACGTCGTACACCCATACCAACATCGGTGATCCAACTCCCGCTCGAAAATTCCAGCCCACGCGCCCTGGAGCATACGACGTAGCGCCTCCGGGCACGTCTCTCGGGAGCCTCCGAGACTAAGGGGCAGGAATTTCCGCCGACCCGAAAATGAGAAAACTCATCCATATGCATGTCGCACGCCCCTACCGACATTGGTGACCCAACTCCCCCTTGAAAATTCTAGCCCACGCGCCCTGGAGAATACCACATAGCGCCTCCGTGCACGCGTCTTGGGAGCCTTCGAGACTAAGGGGCGGGAATTTCTGCCGACCTGAAATCAAGAAAACTCATCCATACGCACGTCACACGCCCGTACCAACATCGATGACTCATCTCCCGCTCAAAAATTCCAACCCACGCGCCCTGGAGCATACGACGTAGCGCCTCCGGGCACGCTTAAGGGAGCCTCCGAGACTAAGGGGCAGGAATTTCCGCCGACCCGAAATCGAGAAAACTCATCCATACACACATCGCACGCTCGTGCCGACATCGATGACCCAACCCCCGCTCAAATATTCCAACCCATGCGCCCTGGAGCATACGACGCAGAACTTTCGGGCATGCGTCACGAGAGTCTCCGAGTCTAGGGGGCGGGAATTTCCGCTGACCCGAAATGTGATTCCGAACAAGTAACAAAAGGGCAAAAGCCCATTTGATTTTGATTTTCAGTACAAATACAAACTGTGAAAGCATGACCTATCGATCCTTTAGTCTTTCAGAATTTGAAGCTAGGGGTGTCAGAATAGTTACCACAGGGATAACTGGCTTGTGGCAGCCAAGTGTTCATAGCGAAGTTACTTTTTGATCCTTTGATGTCGGCTCTTCCTATCATTGTGAAGCAGAATTCAGCATGTGTTGGATTGTTCACCCACAAATAGGGAACGTGAGCTGGGTTTAGACCGTTGTGAGACAGGTTTTTTTTACCTTACTGATGGTCTGGTGCCGCAACAATAATTCAACTTAGTACGAGAGGAACCGTTGATTCACATAACTGGTAATTGCGCTTGGCTGAAAAGCCAGTGGCGTGTAGCTACCATGTCTAGGATTATGACTGAATGCCTCTCAGTCAGAATCCATGCTGGAAGCGGCACTTTATACCTCCCCGGGTGTTACCCCACTCAAAATAGGGGCGCCTGTGCGCCTCCGAGAGCATATGTCGTGATTCATCTGGACCAATTCCGAATGTTCGGGGAGATAATTCATTTGGAGACGACTTAAACCAGAACAGGATACTGTAAGTGGCAGAGTAGCCTTGCTGCTACGATCCACTAAGGTTCAGCCTCTGTTCTACCGATTTGATCCTCCAGGAACTTCCCTCCCCTCCCCTCCCCTCCCTTCCCCCCTAACGAGATGTTCGCTCTTGGGAACGCATGCGGGTTCGACTCCCGCTCTTGTTTCAACCCATTCCACTGCATCGACAGCTCGCAAACCTGGCCACGCACCGCCGTCGCACACCAACGCACTCCGCTGCCTGCACAAGACGCACACCCACGCATCGCCGCCCCGCTCCACGCCCACCCGCACGTACCAACCCAAGCGCACGCACACCTCTTTCCCTTCCCACGCGTCGTACCAACCCAGGCACCCCCGCGCCTCTTTCCAATCTAACGGGTCGTACCAACCCCATGCGCACGCACGCCTCTTTCCCACCCCACGACTTGTGCCGACCCGGGCACCCCCGCACCTCTTTCCAGCCCCACGGGTCATACCAACCCAAGCGAACGCACCCCCCTTTTCCACCCCACGAGTCGTACCAACCCAAGCTCCCGCACCCCTCCTTTCCACCCCACGAGTCGTACCGTCCCGCTGGCCATCCCATGCACGTACCGCACGCCTCGTCTCCGTAGCCTCGTCCCCGTTGCCTCTTGTTAATCCCACCACTCTGCGCGCCACTAATACTACAAGCCTGCACAGTGCCCGACCGCCTCTCATCCGTCGCATTCACACGTCGCTACCGCCACCCCACCCCACTCCTCCTCGACACCGCCCGTGCTGCCCGGTCCCCAAACCATTGCCATGCGCGCACCTCCATCCTCCCTCCCACACCCCCTCCCCTCCTCCCCGTGTGGAAACACAACGCATCAACGTGCCCATTTTGCTCCTTCACGTTGCATCGCCGTGCCCGCTCACGCACGTGTCACATTATCGGCCCATCCCTTTCAAAGCGTGGTACGATCATACCTGGGCTACTACTCCGGATCCCATTCAAACTCTGCAGATAAGCGCCCATGGGCCAAAACAGTACTGGGATGGAACACCTCCCGGGAAGTCTTGGTGTCGTACGCATTTTTATCTCCCAAAGGCACACCCGATTCCTCTCCGAGACTAGGGAGCCAAAACTAGGGCGCGAATGGCGCACTTGCACCCTACTTGCACCCTCGTTGCGTCCTACTTGAGCCCCAGTTCTGCCCTACTTACTTGCACCCTGCTTGCGTCCTACTTGCGACCTATCTGTCCTACTTGCGCCCTACTTGCGCCGCACTTGCACCCTACTTGCACCCTCGTTGCGTCCTACTTGAGCCCCAGTTCTGCCCTACTTACTTGCACCCTGCTTGCGTCCTACTTGCGACCTATCTGTCCTACTTGCGCCCTACTTGCGTCCTACTTGCGCCCTACTTGCGCCCTACTTGCCCCGTACTTGCACCCTACTTGCGCCCTTCTTGCACCCTACTTGCGCCTTACTTGCGCTCTACTTGCACCCTACTTGCGCCCTACTTGCGCCCTACTTGCGCCCTACTTGCACCCTACTTGCGCCCTACTTGCGCCCTACTTGCACCCTACTTGCACCCTACTTGCGCCCTACCTGCGTCCTACTTGCGCCCTACTTGCACCCTACTTGTAGTTGGAATATCTCTATGAAAGAGACAGTGCAGAAGTACAGTCAAAGAAAATCCGTTCTTAATAATGGTTCAGGTCTTGACACCGAATCACCTTGACCAACGGGTCTCTGGTCATCTGACCGTTCGGACCCCACTGTCAAGTTATCCCCTAATAAAGTGACATCTGTCACTCGCGTCCGGCTAGCGGAAAGAAGCCGTTAGATAGTACTCTTTGTCTTGTTGAGACCTTTTATACCGAGGATGTTCATTCCCTCAAGTTAACCAGAACAGTTCTGCTCATCCTGTTCCCCCTTGGTTCCGTGGCTTCGCCGCTGTGTCTTTGCTCTGCTCGTCCCTTGCACTTTCTGTCTTCGCCAACTCTCTACGCTTTGCTCCGTCACTCTTGCTCCTTTGCTCAGCTCTCATACTCCGCCAACCATCACTCCCCTTGCCAGCACTCTCTCTCACATCTACCTGTCTACCTTTGCTACCTCGCGTCTCAGCCTTTATCAACTCCCGTGACTGAGTCCTCGGACTGCTCTCGCTTACGTCACTCTGCTGACGTACACCTGCCTGCCCCAATGCTTCTGCTTGCTTGTGCTGCCGTTGTTCTCGTGTTTGCATTCTTTTGACATGGTATCAGAGCTTCAGGCCACATCACCTGGAGTCCCGTGACCGCGTCATTGCTTTGCCGCCATCCTTGCTTCACTACTTCGTCTCGCGTTCTTCTGCCATCGCTACCACCATTCTGCACCTCGCAGCTTTGCCATCAGCTGACAACAGCAGTTCTGCCTGACGAGTTCTCTATGCTAAAGAAACGCCTCATCATCCTAAGAAGGCCCTGCACCCATTTTCGCGCCCGTGGCCAATAATTGGTGACGTGTCGCTCAGATCAGCCGCAAGTTACGCTTAGACGCCGCTTGCCGTCAACTACCAAGAAGCTTCCCGCTGTCTGCCATCCGTTGCCCCTCATCACATCTGCCTCCGCCAGCATCTCCTTCCCCTTCTTCTCGCCTCATCAACCTCATCTGCTCCTTCCTTGCCGTCATCCTCATCTTGCCAGCATCTATCATATCGAGCCACCTCCTTGCATCGCCTCCTTGCTTCGTCAGCAACTGCAGCCAAACCTTTTACCGTCAGGATATCGGACACCACCAGTCTTCTTACTCCCATTTCTGAGCCAACTAGGGAACAAGCCGTCGCTCTCCTGACATTAGCGGTCGTGCCCCTGCCCGCTGTCTGACTCCCTCTATCGCAGCCAACTCCTTCCAGCTGTCAGGATATTAGACACCACCAATCTTCCTGCTCCCACTTCCGAGCCAACTGGGGAACAAGCCAAGACTCTCTTGAACGCAGAAGGAGTAGCTGCGGCGCTCTGCCTCCATTTGCCGCGCCGCGTCTCATGTCAGCTCTCTCTGCTTGCATCGCTCTCTGTCTCCCGTCTTCTCCATCATCATCAGCCTTTGGTCTTCATTTTCATCTGCCTCCATCATCCTCCCTCCTCCTTTTTGCCTCAGACTCCTTAGCTCCATCAGCCGCCTGTTCCTGCCTCATCTTCATCTCTCCATCATCAGCATTCTTCGCGCTGTCTTCGCATCCATATCATCCGCACTGCCTTCGCATCGCCTCCTACTCCATCGTCAGCATTATCCGTGCCGCCCTCTCATCAATCATCAGCATCAGCATCGCCTTATCGCGCACGAGGTTCCGCCCCTATGCCCACTCATCAAATCGATTCCTCCGCTTCCTCAATCGCCTCCAACTCGGCACAAGGATCCGCCTAGTCGCATCGTCTTTTTCCACGATGACCTGCGCCCACGCCAAAAACTTCCTTCAGCGCACGCGGTTCCGCCCCTGCGAACACTCATCAATCAGTCGCATCCTCCGCCTTGGAAACGCTATCAGCTCGGCACAAGGATCCGCCCGGTCGCATCACCTTTTTTTGCAACGACGTACGTCCACGCCAAAAACTCCGCAGCGCACGTGGTTATGCCCCTGCGTCCACTCGTCCATCAATTGCTTCCTCCGCTCCTACAATCGCTTTTAGCTCGGCACAAGGATCTGCCCCGTCGCATCACCTTTTTCCGCGATGACCTACGCCCACGCCGAAACTTACTTCAGCGCACGTGGCTCGCCCCTTCACCCATTTATCAATCCATCACTTCCTCTGCCTCGCATCACTTTTAGCTCGGCACCCAGTCTGATTGCCTGTTCCGCGACGACCTGCGCCCACGCCGAAAACATGTGCAACGCACGTGGTTCGCCCTTGCGCCCACCCCATCATCATCAGCTTCCACTTCAGCAATCATCATCAGCACCTGTAAACGGCACAAGGATCTGCACAAGCTAGCTGCCCACTTCCGCAGCAACCTGTACCCACGCCTGAAGCAGATTTCTCGTAGCGCATTGGCACCTGCCTTCTCTCTGTTGCACCTTGCTCCCCTACTTCAACTTGCGCACGTGGTCGCGCCTCTGCGCCCACTCCATTATCCATCGCTCGCTCCTCCACTCATGCCTCGTCTGTTTTTTAGTTCAAAAGAGTCTGCTCTATTGCATCATCAGTCTTACAACGATCCGTAGAATCCTTCCTCCTCTACCCCGTCACCATCATCTTCACCAAGTCTCAAATCCCTCCCTGTGTCGTTTTCGTCACATATGGCGGCCAGGGAAGGATCAACCTCTCGGCGACGGAGTCTTTGGTGGAGGCATGGAAAACCCATCAATTAAGGAACTGGCAAACTCGCTCACAGAATTCCCATTCTCCACTTCAATGATGTAGGCGAAGCCAATTATGATGAGTGGCTTCCTGCACTCGAACTACATGCAAATGTGAGCTTCGGTACCCTTGAAATCTGGGACATCTTCAGCAAACAACGAGATTACTTCCACGTTGACTTCTCCACTCTCAACATTGGGCAATACTGGAGCAACTACTTCCTCGCCGAATATCAAGCTCTGGTCATCTTGTACCTCACCACCGACCGTCCATTCCATCTTATTCTTCAGGTGTTTGATCCTTGCTCAAGTGACATCTCCAGTCTCATGAGCAACATAAGTCGCAAATGCAGACTTCGACGAGGACATCGGTGGAGAACAAGTCAACTAGAAGGGATCACCGTGGAAGACCTCCCTGAGATCCCAGACATGCCTCCCCTTCACCTCCTGCCCAATCCTCCAGCTCCACCTACATCTTCACCTCACTAAAAGCAAGAATGGTGGAACTGCCCCTAGCTCAGGACATACTACATGAACTGAGTCAGTTTGAAGGGGGATGTCGAAATATCTCTATGAAACAGACTAAGTGCAGAAGTACAGTCCGAGAAACTCCCTTCTCAATAATGGTTCAGGTCTTGACACCGAATCACCTTGACTAACGGGTCTCTGGTCATCTGACCGTTCGGACCCCACTATCAAGTTATCCCCTATTAAAGTGACATCTATTACTCGTGTCTAGCTAGCGGAAACAAGCCATTAGATAGTACTCTTTGTCCTGTTCTGCCCTTTCATACCAAGGATGTTCATTCCTTTGAGTGAACCAAAACAGTTCTGCCCATCCTCTTCCCCCTTGGTTCTACGGCTTCGCCGCTGTGTCTTCGCTCTGCTCGTCCCTCACATTTTCTGTCTTCGCCAACTCTCAACGCTTTGCTCCGTCACTATCGCTCCTTCGCTGAGCTCTCATACTCCGCCAACCATCACTCCTTTTGCCAGCACTTTCTGTCACATCAACCTTTCTACCTCCGCTAACTCGCGTCTTAGCCTCTATCAGCTTCTGGGACTGACTCCTCGGACCGCTCTCTCTTACGTCACTCTGCTAACGTACACCTCCATGCCCCAATGCTTCTGCTTGCTTCTGCTGCCATTGTTCTCGTGTCTGCATTATTCTGACACTTGCGCCCTACTTGCGTCCTACTAGCGCCCTACTTGCGCCATACTTGCACCATACTTGCGCCCTACTTGCACCATACTTGTACCCTACTTGCGCCCTAGTTGCGCCCTACTTGCGCTTTACTTGTACCGTATTCGCGCCTTACTTGCACCCTACTTGTGGCCTACTTGCGTCCTACTTGCGCCCTACTTGCGACCTACTTGCGCCCCACTTGTACCCTACTTACGCCCTGCTTGTGCCCTACTTGCGCCCTACTTGCGCCCTGCTTGCGCCCTACTTCCGCCCTACTTGCGCCCTACTTGCGTCCTACTTGCGCCCTACTTGCACCCTACTTGCGCCCTACTTGTGCCCTACTTGCGCCGTACTTACGCCCTACTTCCGCCCTACTTGCGCCCTACTTCCGCCCTACTTGCGCTCTACTTGCGCCCTACTTACGCCCTACTTGTACCCTACTTGCGCCCTACTTGCGTCCTACTTGCGCCCTACTTGCGCCGTTCTTGCGCCCTACTTGCGCCCTACTTGCGCCCGACTTGCGCCCTACTTGCGCCCTTCTTGCGCC
This sequence comes from Penium margaritaceum, assembly GCA_023375785.1. Classification (NCBI taxonomy): domain Eukaryota; kingdom Viridiplantae; phylum Streptophyta; class Zygnematophyceae; order Desmidiales; family Peniaceae; genus Penium; species Penium margaritaceum. The sequence continues at coordinate 19,502 of SZWC01028637.1, forward strand.
CTACTTGCGCCCTACTTCCGCCCTACTTGCGCTCTACTTGCGCCCTACTTACGCCCTACTTGTACCCTACTTGCGCCCTACTTGCGTCCTACTTGCGCCCTACTTGCGCCGTTCTTGCGCCCTACTTGCGCCCTACTTGCGCCCGACTTGCGCCCTACTTGCGCCCTTCTTGCGCCCTACTTGCGCCCTACTTCCGCCCTACTTGCGCTCTACTTGCGCCCTACTTACGCCCTACTTGTACCCTACTTGCGCCCTACTTGCGTCCTACTTGCGCCCTACTTGCGCCGTTCTTGCGCCCTACTTGCGCCCTACTTGCGCCCGACTTGCGCCCTACTTGCGCCCTTCTTGCGCCCTACTTGCGCCCTACTTCCGCCCTACTTGCGCTCTACTTGCGCCCTACTTACGCCCTACTTGTACCCTACTTGCGCCCTACTTGCGTCCTACTTGCGCCCTACTTGCGCCGTTCTTGCGCCCTACTTGCGCCCTACTTGCGCCCGACTTGCGCCCTACTTGCGCCCTTCTTGCGCCCTACTTGCGCCCTACTTCCGCCCTACTTGCGCTCTACTTGCGCCCTACTTACGCCCTACTTGTACCCTACTTGCGCCCTACTTGCGTCCTACTTGCGCCCTACTTGCGCCGTTCTTGCGCCCTACTTGCGCCCTACTTGCGCCCGACTTGCGCCCTACTTGCGCCCTTCTTGCGCCCTACTTGCGCCCTACTTCCGCCCTACTTGCGCTCTACTTGCGCCCTACTTACGCCCTACTTGTACCCTACTTGCGCCCTACTTGCGTCCTACTTGCGCCCTACTTGCGCCGTTCTTGCGCCCTACTTGCGCCCTACTTGCGCCCGACTTGCGCCCTACTTGCGCCCTTCTTGCGCCCTACTTGCGCCCTACTTCCGCCCTACTTGCGCTCTACTTGCGCCCTACTTACGCCCTACTTGTACCCTACTTGCGCCCTACTTGCGTCCTACTTGCGCCCTACTTGCGCCGTTCTTGCGCCCTACTTGCGCCCTACTTGCGCCCGACTTGCGCCCTACTTGCGCCCTTCTTGCGCCCTACTTGCGCCCTACTTCCGCCCTACTTGCGCTCTACTTGCGCCCTACTTACGCCCTACTTGTACCCTACTTGCGCCCTACTTGCGTCCTACTTGCGCCCTACTTGCGCCGTTCTTGCGCCCTACTTGCGCCCTACTTGCGCCCGACTTGCGCCCTACTTGCGCCCTTCTTGCGCCCTACTTGCGCCCTACTTCCGCCCTACTTGCGCTCTACTTGCGCCCTACTTACGCCCTACTTGTACCCTACTTGCGCCCTACTTGCGTCCTACTTGCGCCCTACTTGCGCCGTTCTTGCGCCCTACTTGCGCCCTACTTGCGCCCGACTTGCGCCCTACTTGCGCCCTTCTTGCGCCCTACTTGCGCCCTACTTCCGCCCTACTTGCGCTCTACTTGCGCCCTACTTACGCCCTACTTGTACCCTACTTGCGCCCTACTTGCGTCCTACTTGCGCCCTACTTGCGCCGTTCTTGCGCCCTACTTGCGCCCTACTTGCGCCCTACTTGCGCCCTACTTGCGCCCTACTTGCGCCCTACTTGCGCCCTACTTGCGCCCTACTTCCGCCCTACTTGCGCCGTAGTTGCACCCTACTTGCGCCCTAGTTCTGCCCTACTTCCACCCTGCCGCACGCCTGTACCGACATTGATCACCCAACTCCCGCTCAAAAATTCCAGCCCACGCGCCCTGGAGCATACGACGTAGTGCCTCCGGGCTCGCGTCTCGAGAGCCTCCGAGACTAAGAGGTGGGAGTTTCTGCCGACCCGAAATGGTGAAAACTCATCCATACGCACGTCGAACGCCCGTACCGACATCGGTCAGCCAACTCCCGCTCCAAAATTCCAGCCCACGCGCCCTGGAGTATACGACGTAGTGCCTGGGGCACGCGTCTCGGGAGCCTCCGAGGCTATGGGGTGGGAATTTCCGCCGCTTGCGCCCTACTTGCGCTCTACTTACGCCCTACTTACGCCCTACTTGCGGCTTACTTGCGCCATAGTTGCGCCATACTAACGCCCTACTTGTGCCATACTTGCGCCCTACTTGCACCCTACATGCGCCCTACTTGAGCCCTACTTGTGCCCTATTTGCACCCTACTTGCACCCTACTTGCGCCCTATTTGTGCCCTACTTGTGCCCTACTTGCACCCTACTTGCGCCCTACTTGCGCCCTACTTGCGCCCTTCTTGCACCCTACTTGCGCCCTACTTGCGCCCTACTTGCACCCTACTTGCGCCCTACTTGCACCCTACTAGCGCCCTACTTGCGCCCTATTTGTGCCCTACTTGCGCCCTACTTGCGCCCTACTTGGACCCTACGTAAGCCCTACTTGCGCCCTACTTACGCCCTACTTGCGCCCTACTTTCGCCCTACTTCAGCCCTACTTGCGCCCTACTTGCGCCCTACTTGCGCCCTACTCCCGCCCTACTTCCACCCTACTTCCACCCGTCCGTGCCGAGATCGATCACCCAACTCCCGCTCCAAAATTCCAGCCCACGCGCCTTGGAGCACACAACGTAGCGCCTCCAGGCACGCGTCTCGAGAGCCTCCGACACTAAGGGGCGGGAATTTCTGCCAATCCGAAATCGAGAAAACTCGTACATACACACGTCGCACGCCCGTTCCGACATCGGTGACCCAACTCCCGCTCAAAAATTCCAGCCCACGTGCCCTGGAGCATATGACGTAGCGCCTCCGGGTACGCGTCTCGTGAGCCTCCGAGACTAAGGGGCGGGCATTTCCGCCAACTCAAAATCGAGAAAACTCATCCAAATGCACGTCGCACGCCCGTACCAACATCGGTGACCCAACTCCCGCTCCAAAAGTTCAACCCACGCGCCCTGGAGCATACGACGTAGCGCCTCCGGGCACGCGTCTCTGGATCCTCCGAGACTAAGGGGCGGGAATTTATGCCGACCCGAAATCAAGAAAACTCATCCATATGCACGTCCCACGCCTGTACCGACATTGGTAACCCAACTCCCGCTCAAAATTTCCAGCCCACGCGCCCGGGAGCATACTCATAGCGCTTCCGGGCACGCGTCTCGGGAGCCTCCGAGACGAAGGGGCGAGAGTTTCCACCGACCCGAAATCAAGAAAACTCATCCATACGCACGTCGCACGCCCGTACCGACATCGACAACCCAACTCCTGCTCGAAACATCCAACCCATGTTCCCTGGAGCATACGACGTAGCGCCTCCGCGTACGCATCTCGGGAGCATCCGAGACTAAGGGGCGAGAATTTATGCCGCTTGCGCCCCTCTTGCGACCTACTTGCGCCCTACTTACGCCCTACTTGCGGCCTACTTGCGCCCTACTTGCGCCCTACTTGCGCCCGACTTGCGCCATACTTGCGCCCTACTTGCGCCCTACTTGCGTCCTACTTACGCCCTACTTGCGCCCTACTTCCGCCCTACTTGCGCCCTACTTCCGCCCTACTTGCGCCCTACTTCCGCCCTACTTGCGCCCTACTTCCGCCCTACTTGCGCCCTACTTCCGCCCTACTTGCGCCCTACTTCCGCCCTACTTGCGCCCTACTTCCGCCCTACTTGCGCCCTACTTCCGCCCTACTTGCGCCCTACTTCCGCCCTACTTGCGCCCTACTTCCGCCCTACTTGCGCCCTACTTCCGCCCTACTTGCGCCCTACTTCCGCCCTACTTGCGCCCTACTTCCGCCCTACTTGCGCCCTACTTCCGCCCTACTTGCGCCCTACTTCCGCCCTACTTGCGCCCTACTTCCGCCCTACTTGCGCCCTACTTCCGCCCTACTTGCGCCCTACTTCCGCCCTACTTGCGCCCTACTTCCGCCCTACTTGCGCCCTACTTCCGCCCTACTTGCGCCCTACTTCCGCCCTACTTGCGCCCTACTTCCGCCCTACTTGCGCCCTACTTCCGCCCTACTTGCGCCCTACTTCCGCCCTACTTGCGCCCTACTTCCGCCCTACTTGCGCCCTACTTCCGCCCTACTTGCGCCCTACTTCCGCCCTACTTGCGCCCTACTTCCGCCCTACTTGCGCCCTACTTCCGCCCTACTTGCGCCCTACTTCCGCCCTACTTGCGCCCTACTTCCGCCCTACTTGCGCCCTACTTCCGCCCTACTTGCGCCCTACTTCCGCCCTACTTGCGCCCTACTTCCGCCCTACTTGCGCCCTACTTCCGCCCTACTTGCGCCCTACTTCCGCCCTACTTGCGCCCTACTTCCGCCCTACTTGCGCCCTACTTCCGCCCTACTTGCGCCCTACTTCCGCCCTACTTGCGCCCTACTTCCGCCCTACTTGCGCCCTACTTCCGCCCTACTTGCGCCCTACTTCCGCCCTACTTGCGCCCTACTTCCGCCCTACTTGCGCCCTACTTCCGCCCTACTTGCGCCCTACTTCCGCCCTACTTGCGCCCTACTTCCGCCCTACTTGCGCCCTACTTCCGCCCTACTTGCGCCCTACTTCCGCCCTACTTGCGCCCTACTTCCGCCCTACTTGCGCCCTACTTCCGCCCTACTTGCGCCCTACTTCCGCCCTACTTGCGCCCTACTTCCGCCCTACTTGCGCCCTACTTCCGCCCTACTTGCGCCCTACTTCCGCCCTACTTGCGCCCTACTTCCGCCCTACTTGCGCCCTACTTCCGCCCTACTTGCGCCCTACTTCCGCCCTACTTGCGCCCTACTTCCGCCCTACTTGCGCCCTACTTCCGCCCTACTTGCGCCCTACTTCCGCCCTACTTGCGCCCTACTTCCGCCCTACTTGCGCCCTACTTCCGCCCTACTTGCGCCCTACTTCCGCCCTACTTGCGCCCTACTTGCGCCCCTCTTGCACCCTCTTTGCGCCCTACATTCGCCCTACTTGCGCCCTACCTGCGCCCTACTTGCGTTCTACTTGCGCATTACTTGCGCCCTACTTGCGCCCTACTTGCGCCCTATTAGCGCCCTACCTGCGCCCTACTTGCACCCTACTTACGCCCTACTTGTGGCCTACTTGTGCCCTACTTGCGCCCTACTTGCGCCCTATTTGCGCTCTACTTGCGCCCTACTTGCGCCCTACGTACGCCCTACTTGTGCCCTACTAGCGCCCTACTTGCGCCCTACTTGTGTCCTACCCGCCCTACCTGCACCCTAATTGTGCCCTACTTGCGCCTTAGTTTCGCCCTACTTGCGCCCTACTTGCACCCTACTTGTACCCTACTAGCGCCCTACTTGCACCCTACTTGCGCCCTACTTGCGCCATACTTGCGCCCTACTTGCGCCCTACTTGCCCCCTACTTGCGCCCTACTTGGGCCCTACTTGCGCCCTACTTGCGCCCTACTCGCGCCCTACTTGCGCCCTACTTGCGCCCTACTTGCGCCCTACTTGCGCCCTACTTGCGCCCTACTTGCGCCCTACTTGCGCCCTACTTGCGCCCTACTTGCACCCTACTTGCACCCTACTTGCGCCCTACTCGCGCCCTACTTGAACTGTACTTGCTTCCTACTTGTGCCCTACTTGCCTCCTTCTTGCGCCCTATTTGCGCCCTACTTGCGCCCTACTTGTATCCTACTTGCGCCCTACTTGCGCCCTACTTGCGTCCTACTTGCGCCCTACTTGCGCCCTACTTGCGCCGTCCTTGTGCCCTACTTGCGCCCTACTTGCGGCCTATAGGACCCTACTTGCACCCTACTTTTGCCCTACTTGCGCCCTACTTGCGCCGTCCTTGTGCCCTACTTGCGCCCTACTTGCGGCCTATAGGACCCTACTTGCACCCTACTTTTGCCCTACTTGCGCCCTGCTTATATCCTACTTGTGCCCTACTTGCGCCATACTTGTGCCCTACTTGCGCCATACTTGCGCCCTACTTTTGCCCTACTTCCGCCCTATTTCCGCCCTACTTGCGCCCTACTTGTGCCCTACGTGTGCCCTACTTCCGCCCTCTTTTCACCGTGCCGCACGCCCGTGCCGACATCGATCACCCAACTCTCGCTCGAAAATTCCAGCACACGCGCCCTGGAGCATATGACGTAGCACCTCCTGGCACGCGTCTTGGGAGCCTCCGAGACTAAGGGGCGGGAATTTCCGCCGCTGGCGCCCTACTTGTGCCCTAGTTGTGTCCTACTTACGCCCTACTTGCGCCCTACTTGCGCCTTACTTACGTCCTACTTGCGCCCTACTTGAGCCCTACTTGGGTCCTACTTGCCCCCTACTTGCGCCCTACTTGCACCCTACTTGCGCCCTGCTTGCGTCCTACTTGCGCCCTACTTGTGCCCTACTTGCGCCCTACTTGCGCCCTACTTGTGCCCTACTTGCGCCCTACTTGCGCCCTACTTGTGCCCTACTTGCGCCCTACTTGCGCCCTACT
>SZWC01028638.1:6423-27646 GCA_023375785.1 Penium margaritaceum
TGGTTGCCGTCTCAGATGACGGAGCACAACAACAGGAAAGAAGCAGAATGATGCAGCAGGCCAGCAGGGATGCAGAAGGGGACGGACATCAGAAGGCTGCTGCAGCACAGCAGACCTCTGCTGCTTCTGCTCCAACTTCGGCTGCTGCTGTTTCTGCTGCACCAGGAACAGCAAGAGCAGTAGCAACAGGTTCACCAGGGCACGGCCAGGTGGCGCACAGTGACAATGACAGCTCAGCAGCGGAGGCTGCTGCGGTGCACCGCATGGTGGAGCGGATGGGCGATGCGTGGGGCTTTGTTGGGGACAGCGTGGCTGGACTTAGGCAGATTGGGCAGGCCTGGCGTGAGGCGAGAGCGAATGGGTGGCAAGATCTGATGGGTGGCGTCTTTTCTGGTTCAGCTGTGGGTGCATCAGAAGAGGATGGGAGGGGGAGAAAGGGTTGCGAGGGAGGAGGAGCCGTAACGAGGACACGAAGTGGAGTGGGAGAGCATCCTGGTGTGAGGGAAGATATGTCAGCTGCTGACTTGGCAACTGGAGGTGGAGTGAGGGAAGTGGGCGTGCTGGATTTGAGGGAAGCAGAAGGCCTCTCTGTGATGCATGAGGGAAGAGACGTAGTTGATGACAGGCTGGTGCAGTCGTCAGGCCGCGTGTCAGCGAGCTTCAATGCACCAGGTGGCACCACCACCGTTTCTCTCTCTTTGCCTGGCCGCACCTCCGCCACCAGCACCACCAGCAGTAGCAGCACACAGCAGGCCAGCGAAAGCACAGAAGTAGCAGCAGCAGCAGAGTCATCTCTGCGAGAAGTAGAGGGGTCTACAGTCGCAAGACCATTGTCTGCTGCTGATGCACTCAGTGCCCCAGTAGGTCCGTCTGCTGGAGCACAGCAAGCGCACCGGCCCAACACGCATGTGCACCTCTACGCGGCTCAGAACGACTTCGCACTGCTTCTGTCGGAGCTTATGGACTCGGGCATCCCACGGATACGAGCTGGCAGGCGCACGCCAGACTTCTTGCTCCTCAGCCCTCAGTACGCGAGCAGAGGCGGGAGCACCAGCAGCAGCAGCAGCAGCAGCGGCAGCAGGTCAGCGTCGGGCGATGACACTGATCCTTCCCCGGCATTCACGACGGTGGACGTGACGAGTCTGAAGACGGGGCTGCTGACGACGGGCCACTTCTACCTCTTCCACAGAGTTGTGAGGGACGAGATGGGGCACGTGCTGAGGGGCAGGACGGACGACCCGTGGTGGCGCCAAACGGTGGAGTGGAGGGACGGGAGGGCGTACGTGCGGCTGAGTTCGGTACAGCCGGAGAGGAAGAGCGTGGTGGAGGCCGGACTGAGGCGGCTTCAGAGATCTCCAGAGTACACAATGAAGCCTGCGGTGAGTTTGCTATCCCTCCCCCCCCTTCCCCCGCCACCCTCTCCCTCCTCCCCCCCCAATCCCCACTGCCCCACTGTCAGACCCTCACTTGTTTGCTTCCCTTGTGACGACACTGCAGAACGAAGGTTGTTTTGTCTTTTTCATGAAAGTCTTGGCAAGGCATGGGCAGTACGGACCATCCCTTCAAAGAAGTACGCGATGGAACCTGCTGTGGGGATGTTTGGCACACGCAGCCTCTCGCACCCGTCCCTGCAGCCAACTGATGTCTTTTTGCTCGTGTTTTTTTCTTTTTCTTTTTCTCTTAACTATGACGAAGATCTCGCTATGATGTGCCGGTGGTGCGTTTCCAAAGGGGGCCCGACTCTGTCATCCATTCTCGCTTCGTGTGGGGCTGTGGTCTTCCCCCATGTCAGAAAAAAAAATGTCTTGTCTTTCAATCTGTCTGGCCTGCATGCGAGGGGCAGTCCTTTCCTCTACCCCCAACCAGCCCCCCTGCAACCTTCTCTCACAGCTGCACCTACGGGTGTCAGACATGTCGTCATAGGGGGACATTGGCCAAATGCCACATTTCCCTCTTTTAGAAAGTTTGCATGAAATGCATGTGCTCGGCACTGTTGCTCCAGGGGCATGTCGTTCCCAACATCACGCCTACAAAAGCATGAGCGACTTGTCGTTTGTGTTCTGTGGTGCAGCTGTCAACATCGCCAGCTTTTTGGGCCTCTGCGTGAGCCATGGGACGTCCGTTTGAGAAGGCAATTCTTTTACCCAACTAGTGATTATTTGAGCATGAAGGATTCGCTTGCTGATTTCAAGTGGAAATAAAGAGTACATCTACTGTATAATTGGCTAGGTTCGCACCACTTCTCACCAACGTGTTCTTTTGGCATTAATTCAGCCACTCGAAAACAAGTTATGTGTCGTTTTGGTTCAGGGGTTGTGTGTAACCTATGATCAAATGGAACCAAACCACGATCGAATCTATGCAGTGGCGCTTCGTTCCACTCGAGCGCTCCGTCGAAGAAATTTGCTTGCTCGAACTCGTGCAAGCAAATCCACGGCCCAGCGTGCACGCCATCGACGCCCCAGCGGGATTTGTGCTCGAGTGTGAGTGCTCGTTGACCTCGGCCCTCGCTCGATTACCGAGCCGGCATTACGCCGAATAAAATCAAATAGCGCCTTCAAAGATTCTTTATTTGTGCCACAAATTGTACCTAAAAACCGGAGCTAGTTGTAACCATTGTGGACCAGCACACAAGGAGTACCTTACCATTATGAAACTTCATCATAGTTGTTCATGTTGCGAATTGAGGCAGCAACACGGTTCGTAAACTACAATGAACTTAGTTGTCAAGGTAGAAAAGCTTTGTGCAGTCCCCTTAGGGTTGATCATCTTTGCCGAAGCCATCCTCATTGTATTGTGTGCTTCGATACCAAAAAAGGAAAACTAGGCAGTAGGTTGGGGCAGTAGCATTGTTGATGCAGCGTGCGGGCTTCAGCGCTAGTTCCTTAAGTCTTTTACCCCTCGGTCTGCTGCTCTAGAGAAGCTCTGGGTTTGTTACTCAAAAACGCGCGCATAAGTGTTAGCGCCAGAAAGCACCTGAAAACGGAAAGTGACTGATTAGGAATGAAGAATAAGCAACAATGGGAGACCCCTCCAAGTTCTAGTTCCCCCCACTAGTGTAGAACTTGTTACTCAGCTAACCAGCCAATCAGAAATTAGTCCTAGACCTATTTTATGGCAGGTAGGGTTTTCTCGGTGAGCCCTGCCAGACACCCAACAACCCAAAACCCGGGCGTCGTCCATTTTGCCTGAAAATTGGACATTACCGTTATACCGACGCTGCAAACGCAGTCGTGCAGTTAGAATCAGCTAGAAAAACAGCAGCGAACTGCGAGTAGGCCTCAGCGTGCATTGGCTCCATCGGAAGACACTCCAGCAGCGTCGAGTCTCACCGTCAGTCATCTGCACGCCGATGTAGACAAGCCGAGAGGACACAACAGAGCACAATGAGAGATGCGCAAAAACCAACACTCCCCCATGAGTCACAGGCGTAGAGCACATGGGTGGGCAGAGACATAGTCAACAACCAAACTCCCCCAAGGCACACAGAGATGCAGGCAGGGATGAAGAAAGCCACTCACAGATGCACACCAACCGAACTCACGACCTTCTTGAACGAGTCGTGCTTTAGTGCCTTGGTCAAGAAGTTAGCCAGCTGTCGTGCTCTCTCAACTCACACAATGCTGATGCTGCCGTCATGCAACAATGAACGCACATAGTCATACTCAACGTTGATGTGCTTTGTGCGTGTGTGATGCATGCCGTCATTGTCGGCGATGGCCATGGCACTCTCATTGTCACAATGCAACATGATGGATGCGACGGACTGACGCAACACGGACAACAGACGATGCAACCACACACCCACATGCGCCTGAGCCAAGGGCCACGTATTCAGCCCCACCAGTGTTGCATGCAATGCACCCTTGCTTGCCACTACGCCAGGACACAGTCGTGTCAGTGATCAGAAAAATCCAGCCTGTGCGACTCTTGCCGTCTAGACTGCCGGCATAGTCACTGTCAGTGTAGCCCACCGCGACGACAGACGGCTATTGGCGGAACATGAGACCTCGCCAAGGAGTCAAGACGACGTAGCGTAGTACTCGGTTTGCGGCTTCAAAGTGGAGGTAACGCGGCTCTTGAAAAAACTGAGCCAGGAGGTTGACGGCAAGTGCGATGTCTGGACGCGTCGTCGTCACCAGGAACATCAGTGACCCGATGACTCGCAGATATGTGGTCACGTCAACTGGCTCCCCCACATCGGCTGGGTCAGGACTCTTCAGCTTCACTTGGCCATCGGGTGACATGGGTGAAGATGTGTTGGGCACGAGGGGCAGGTCCGCGGCGAAGCGAGTGGACATGATCTTCACATAGGCAACCTGGTGGACGTGCAGAATGCCGTGGGAGCAATCATGCTCGAGCTCCATGCCCAAGAAGACTCGAGCAGACTCGAGATCCTTCATCTGGTAGGCGGTGTGCAGTAGGTCCCTGACACACTAGATGGCACCCATGTCAGACGACATAATGAGGAGATCGTCGACATAGACCAGGAGAGCGGCGAGAGTCTGGCCTCGCGGGCTGACAAACAGTGTGGGGTCAGCGGTGCTGCGCTGAAGGGCGCCGCGAAGGAGCGTGCTACTGATCTCCTGGTTCCAGCACCGTGAGGCGACTGCTTGAGGTCGTAGAGGGCCTTCCACAGCCACTAGACTCTCCCATTGTCGTCGTCGAAGCTTGGAGGCTGCACCATGTAGAGCTCCTCACCCTCCAGTGAACTATGGAGGAAGACGTTACTCACGTCCATCTGATGCAGCTCCCACCCATGCTAGGAAACCAAGCTGAAGAGCGCCCGGCTCGTGGAAAATCGGACAACTGGGGTAAAGATCTAGTCGTAACCGACCCTAGGGACATGAGCAAAGCCCTTGGCTGTAAGGCGGGCCTTGTACTTGTCCAAAGAACCGTTGGGCTTCCATTTGCGCCGAAAGACCAACTTGGCACCGATGGCCTTCCGACCTGGAGGGAGGTTGAGGAAGTCATACATGTGGTGCTGTCAGATAGCAGTGAGCTCGTCGGCGCAGGTAGCATCCCAGTGTGCGGCCTCAGAGGAGGCTCGAGTCTCGCGCAGGGTGGCTGGGTCCTCCGGGCGTGCTATGAAGTGGACTGAGAGAGCGTGTGCATCTCGAGCTCCAGGTGGGTTGCGTGCAAGTGCAGCCACGATAGCATGCCGATGCTCGTGATGAAGCATGGCATACCCAGTGCAGAGCCAGGATGAAGGTGTGTAATGTTGGCCGAAGTGGTCAGGCCGAGGGCCTTAGTGCCAGGGTCCCCACTCACGGCCGTAGGAGTGGAAGAGACACGTGACGTGACAGGGGGCCGAGACGCCACTGGACGAGGTGTTGCAGTCTGCACGCGCACTGACAGTTTGGGTGGGAGGCTGCTGGCTGGGCCATGTGTGTGGCGCGGCAGGGCAGGAGATGGCACCGATTTTGAAGGGCCGAAAGAGGCGGACGGGGTTGCTGGCCTGGAGGGACCAGCGGACGCGATTGGGGCCGCCGGAGGGGCCGACGGGTCCCGACTCGCGCACGTCGGCCCGGAGGGGCCGACGGGCGCGACTGGGGCAACTAGCCTGGAGGGACCAGTGGACGTGACTGGGGCGGCTCGCCCGGAGGGACCAGTGGACACGACTAGGGCGACTGGCCTGGAGGGACCAGTGGACACGACTGGGGCGACCGGCCCGGAGGGACCAGTGGACACGACTGGGGCGGCTTGCCCGGAGGGACAAGTGGACGCGACTCGGGCGGCTGGCCTGGGGGGACCAGTGGATGCAACTGGGGCTGCTAGCTCGGAGGGGCCAGCGGCCGCAACTGGGGCTGTTGGCTTGCAGGGGCTAGCGGGCGAAACTGGGGCTGCTGGCTCGGCGAGGCCAGCGGGTGCGACGGGGGCTGGTGGCTCGGAAGGACGAAGTGATGTACCTCCCGGAAGCGGCAAGACGGAGGACGGACTCACCACTCCCCCACGCAATGGGTGGGATATTAATGAGCCGGACCAAATGAGATCACGCGGAAATAGCTCATCAAAGAAGAGGGTATTGTAGGACTTGACGATGTAGTGGCGGGAGGGATCCCAGAAGCGCCAAGCCTTGGACTGACAAGAGACACGGAGAAAGGTGCAAGGATGCCAGCGGGGGGCGAGCTTGCCACCCTGTTGCGGGACGGGAAGCCACACAATGGCCACGCAACCCCAGACGTGAGCAGGGCGGAGGTCGGCGCGTTGACTACGCGAGTGCTGGTACGGTGTGGACTGGCGGGGAAGAGTTCTGTGGAGAATCTGATTCCAAACACACGTCATGTAGGCCATGGCTTCAAAACAGAAGCCATCAGAGAGGCTAGACTCAACCCGCATGGTGTGGACGGTGTCAGCCATGGTACGGTTCCACCGCTTGGAGACGCCATTCTGGGCGGGCGTGTAGGGGGCGGATGTCTCGTGGTGGATACCGCGGGAGGCGAGGAAAGTCGTGGTCTCATCCATGTACTCACCACCGCGATCGGAGCAAAAGCGGCAAAGAGATCAACCACACTTGCACTCCGCAAGGACAATCTAGTCCTGAATGGCATGTGCGACATCGCTTTTCTGCCGAAGGAAGAAGATCCAGCGGTAGCGAGAGTAATCATCCGTGAGGGTGAGGTCATAGCGGTCGTGCTCTCCGACAGACTCGGTTGGGAGAGGACCCATGACATAGGAATGGACCAGGTCTAGAGCGCTGGATACACAAGAGGAGGACAGAGGGTACGTGGACCGGTGCATCCTCCCCTGACCGCAATCAACGCACTCTATGGGGCACAAGAGAGGGAAACTCTCCGGGTCAAGGCTTTTGGCTGGCTGGGTGCGGAGGATGCTATCTATGGCACCAGAGTGGATGTGGCAAAGGCGACGGTGCTAGAGTTGGGTGTGTTGTAGAGAGAGTGTGCTGGTGACGAACACATGGCCCGTGGCGGCCGACGAGGAGGGGACAGAAGGAGAGGAGGACAGACGAGGTACGTGCCATAGGTTGTCACGGGCGGTGGCGTACAAAACGACAAGACCGGACGGACGCAACGACACAATGCCAAAACCACGCAAATGCACAACATCCATGCTCAAGTGGTCAAGGGCAGTAACGGACACAAGGCTGAGCTCAAGACCTGGGACAAAGAGGACATTAGTCAAGAAGATATCACCTGCAGGACCACAGAAACGAACGACGCCGACACCGCGGACAGATAAGACTTGTCTGGAGCCTGTCTTAACCCCAGAGACATCGGTAACATGACCAAGCATACTAAAGGCATTGCGAGAGGCCGTCATGTGATGCATGGCTCAGGAGTCCATTATCCAGGTCTCGGCAGGGTCCTGGACCGGTGTCACCAGATCACTGACAATCACATGGCAGCAAGCGAGAGACGCGGACGCAGTGGAAGGGGGCGCGAACCGAGACTGCCAATCATCAAGCCATGTGACGTCATCACAAAATGGGACAGAGGTGATCAGAGGGGAGGACGAGACAGACGAGGAAGTAGGACACGATTGCAGCTCAAGCTCAGTCATATAGAACAATGGGGACGAGCAAGAGGTGACGCAACTCGCACTTCCCTAGGGGGGAGGGTGAGGCAGGCCGAGCTGAAGCGCAATGAACTGCTCCAGCTGACGCATGCGCGTGGACGGCCCGGGAGTGTAGACTGAGTGCGAAGTTATGGCGCCGAAGCCCGGATAGAAGGAGAACTGCCCCGATGAAGGGAACCGAGGCGCAAACAGTTGCGGATGATACTACTCAAGAGCTGGCGTCTATGGGACTAGTGTCGCGGTCAAAGGAGTGGAGCCGCTGGACGAGGTCGAGGCGTGAGGGGTGGCGATAGCTACAACAAAAGAGGCACGTTGGCACTCCCATATGCGGCGCATGGTGGCGATGACGCGCGCCTCATCCGTCGGTAGCAGGCACGTGTACCACCTGTGCCCTGGCTGGCCACAGTTGTGGCAGACCAAGCCACTACTAGACCTAGTCGACCGTTGTTGCTGCTGCTGACCCTTGCCCTTCTTGCTCTGACGCTTCTTCTTTCCCGACAACGAGGAGCTGGTGGAGAAAGAAGTGGCTGCGGGGGAAGCGACTACCACGGAAGCGATGGCAGGGGAGGCGAGGGCCTCTGTGCGGTGGAGACGGGATTCCACGTGAGCTTCCTCAATCCTGAGGAAGAGCTTGTATGCCCAGGGCATGAGGGTTTCTTGGGCCACAATGGTGGAGAGGACGTCCTGGGAGTAGTGGATGAAGACGTCCACGTACCCGCTAGTGGCACCGCGCTTGATGGTGAGGAGCGCGGCCAGAGGGGGTGGAGCAGAGGTGCCTAGGCGGCGGAGGATGTCCTCAGCCCGCTACCAGTACGCAGTGACTGTCTCGGTTCCTCCATGTGTAGGGAGTTGAACTCCCACAGCAGACGACTGGTCTCAATGTCACTGGATAGACGATGGTGACGAGTGAGGATTTGCCACATGGATGTAGGGTCTGGGGTACCGCTAATGGTAAAATCACCGAGAAAGGGCTCTAGGATCAGACTGGAAGTTGGAGGAGTGACGGGAACAAGGGCGCATACTACACGACCGTCGTCTTACAACTGGTTGGCTTGGGTGGAGTCGTACGGGAGAGTGTATTATGCCCACAGACCCTAAGCCCACATGCGGAAGCTCAGCTCCCAGCTCCGGAACTGCTCGCCAGCCGAAAGCGGCGTGGACAGCGTCTCAAAGTCATTTTGCTTGCGGCTGGCACCCAGAGTGGGACCAAGGACGGCGTTTACTGTCTGCCGCTAGCGGTGAGTCTAATGTTGCACCAGGTAATGCGTGGCAGCGGACATTGTGAGGCTAGTGTGCCAAGGAGGAATGAACGGTGGAGGGGCACTGGTGGCAGCCTCTGAGGCTAGTGGCTGCAGTACTACAAGCTACTACGTCAGGGCGGCAACTTGCTGCTGAATGGCAGTCAGGGGGTGAGGGGTTGCGGCGACGACGCCTGTGGGCTGTGGGTGCTGTTGTTGCTGCTATTGCTCTTGCTACTTCTGTTGCAACAGCAGCTACTGTTATTCCTGGTCCTGCTGCTGCTGCTACTGTTGCTATAGTTGTTGCAGCTGCTGCAAAAAAAGGGCAGGATACCCCCCCTGGAGGTCCCCCCAACGGAGGAGGACCCCTCCCCACTGGGGCTATTAGCCATGGTTTTGGTGCCCCCTTCTCTTTGTTTTGTTTTCTTTTTTTCTGTGTGTTTTGTGTGCTATTGATGTCAGTAGTGACGTCAGCCTAGGATTGCTGGCGTCAGTAGCAGCTACGACGCAATCTGTTGCAACTGTTACCATAAGGTTTCTTCCCCACCTTTCTTGCCCCTTTTTTTGTCTATTGATGACATCAGCAATGACGTCAACAGTGACGTCAGAGGCTGGATGCTGACGTTAGCAGTGGTTGTGATAAGGGCCGCTGCTGCAAAGCTGCCATGGCTGCTATTGTTGATGCCGCTGGTATCGCTATTACTACCACTGCCGCTGCTTGCCACTGCCTTTGTTGTTGCTGCTAGTGCTGCTGCTGCTGCTGCCGTGGCTGCTGTGGCAGCAGCAACTATTGCTGTTGTTGCTGCTGCCGCTATTGAAACAGCTGCTACTATTGCAGCAGCTACTGCTGTTGCTATGGCTGTTGTGGAAGCGGCAACTGGTGTTGCTGTTGCTGCTGCTACTGTTGTAGCTACTCCTAGTGCAGCAGCAGCTACTGCTACTGCTGCAACTGTTGCGTGCTGCTGCGGGTGTCGAGGCTACTACAACAGCTATGGAAACTACTGCTTGGGAGGGGGATTTTTTTTGTTAGCCCTTTGTTTTCCTTTTTCTCGTTTGGCTCAGCCAGCCTTGCTCCTCGCTACGAGCAGGCAGCTGCAAGCAGCGAGCTCGTTGCTCGCTACTAGTAGCTCGTTTCTCGCAGCAAGCAGCGGGCTTGGTGTTGGTAGCCCGCAACTTGTAGTGAGCTGCAGGCTGCGAGCAATAGCAGCTACTATTGGTTGCTACTCGCTACTGCTACTGCTGTAGCCAGCTGCTGTTGCTGCTTGCTCTTGCAGCTATTGCAGCTTGCTGCTCCTGCTGCTCATTGCTATTGCTATTGTTTGCTACCACTAATGCTGCTACTGTGAGCTGCTACTATTGCTAGCCGTTGTTGCTGCTTGCTCGTGCGAGCTGCAGCTACTACTGCAAGCTCCTACGACTTGCTGCTACTGCCAGTTGCTGGTGCTACTGAGAGCTGTTACTACTGCCGGCTGCTGTTGTTGCATGCAGCAGCTGTTGGCTGCTGCTACCACTACTCGCTGTAGTTGCCTGCCGCTGCTACTACTGCAGGTTGCTGCTGCTGCTTGCTGGTGCCAATCACTGTACCTGGGTGACGTCGCCATATGCATCGTTGCCTACAGGTGTCGGACGCGGCCTGTCGCTCACCTCCTCGCATCACGTGCTACTAGAAAAAATCCGGTAGCATTTCCCCTGGCCCAGTGGCCGTGGGAAAAAATCTGACGCCGCCACCAGGCGGGTGAATGCTTTCAGAAAACATCCGGTAGCATTTGCTCTACACTAGCATGTTTGTGGGTCCGCCGGCGTTGTGTCGTACGTGTACGCCATTCTTTTGCTGCTGCTCCTACGCTCCGATACCAAAAAAGGAAAACTAGGCAGCTAGTTGGGGCAACAACGTTGTTGATGCAGCGTGCGGGCTTCCACGCTAGTTGCTTAAGTCCACTACCCCCTCAGTCTGCTGCTCTAAAGACTTAGTCTGGAAGCTCTAGGTTTGTTACTCAGAAACGCGGGCGCCAGTGTTAGCGCCAGAAAGCAGCTGAAAACTGGAAGTGACTGATAGGGATTGAAGAATGAGCAACAATGGGAGACCCCTCCAGGTTCTACCTCCCTCCCACTAGTGTAAAATGTGCTGCTCAGCTAACCAGCCAATTAGAAATTAGTCATACATCTATTTTCTGGCAGGCAGGGTTTTCTCGATGAGCCCTGCCAGACGCCCGACAGCCCAAAACCCGTGCGTTGTCCGTTTTGCCTGAAATATGGATCATACCATAATACGGACACGGTGAACGCACTCGTGCAGTCAGAATCAGCTAGAAAAATAGTAGCAAAGAGTTATAACTGCCTGAACCCTGGCACTGCCAATGACGGTCCATGATGCCAAACAGCGCCACGTAGCAAGAGACGCAGACCCTTGGCAGAGCATGATCCTGCATACGTAATGGCATAATTAGAACCAACGCTGGGAACATGCACACAGCATTTGCGATGGCAGTGACCGCCGGCGGCCCGACCATCAAGGATGCGTGCCGATGGAGCTGAGCATGTCCCCAGAGGGAGGAGGCTCAAGCGAACTGCAAGTAGGCCTCAGCCTGCATCGGCTCCACCGAACGACACTCCAGTAGCTTCGAGTCTCGTCATCACTCAGTTAGTATGTGTGGCTTGCACCCATCACGAGCGACGGCCAGGAGAGCACTGGTATAGGAGAGTGCAACGACATGGTCCCCGATGCAGACCCCGAAGGCACCGGTGCGTCGGCAGGCGGTGGACCACCCACTCGGAGCTGACCGACGACTGCCCTGGCGTCATGGATGCTGTCTCAGACCTCCTGTTGTTTTTTTGCAACCTATGCTTGATGCAAACGCAGCTAGCGCCGGAGCACGAACGATTGGTGGCTCCATCCACCAGCAGCTGCCAGAGAGCTGCCACGATGCCCTGGGTGCTTGCCTGGGTGCTTTGCGGTTTTTTCTGCACAAGCTAGAGTTTTCTCAATGGACTAACTCTTAAGCTCGATTTGCATGTTTTGCATTGTCTGTCCACCGATTGGTGCCGGACTTATGCGTGTGACCAGTTGTAGCCTCAGGCTTGAGATTCTGCATCTCTAGGTTCAGACGGCGTAGCGTTCTGATTTGTCTGCGCAGAGTTACAGCCAAAACAGTGTTTTTGGGGCTGATTTTAGGACAGACCTTGCACTGACGCGTGCGACACCCGTCGTGCGCCGCGGCAGGTGTTTATGCTGTGGACTTGTGCTTTGTTATCTCTCTCTGCGAATACATTCAGATTTGAGCTTCTTGACACTCTGTGTGTGTCCCTACCTAGACCTTTGCAGTTTTTGCCTCTGACTTGTGACTGTCTTCACACGCTGACCTAGCCCTGATGCCTAGTGTCGCGGCAAGTGGTTGGGAAGGTTCCTAAAAGTTTCTCATGGTATTAGAGCCAACGAGCCATAGCTCATTGTGCTGTGTAGCAGAGACGCAACAGCAGCTTCAGCAGTAGTGAGTGGCCACAGCGGCAGCCACCCATAGTAGCAGGAGCAGATCCTGGAGGGACCCACCACGACTTCGTTGCAGCGGAGTGCTGGAGGCATCGCAGATAGAGGTGGTAGCTACAAGCAACTATATCCGTAGCAGCAACAACGGCGGTAAGCACTTGTTGTGGGAGTAGTTAGGGGCAGCAGCCACTACAGCAGCAGCACCGGGTGGCAGTAGCACTCGTGTCTCATCACCGGTGTGTACAGACAAAGAAAAGGAAGAAGCAAATCGCAGCAGCAGCAGCGGCTGCAAGTAGTAGGAGCCGCAAGCTACACCAACAATAGCAGCAGCAGGCAGCAGGTGCAGAAGCAGCCATAGCAGCGGTGGCGGACAGCAGCCGCACTAGCAGCGGTAGAAGCAAGCGCCAGCAGCAACAACGGCAGTGAGCAGCAGCCGCAGCAACAGCACTAGCAACCGCAGCCGCGGCGACCAGCTGCAGCAGCATTCGTAGCAGCAGCAGCAACAAGCATGAGTTGTAGCAACAGCAGCAGCAGATCGCAGCACTTGCTGTAGCAGCAGCAACAGCAGCAGCATCAGTTGCTGCAGAAACCGCAACAGCAGTTGCTACAGCAACTGCTGCTGTGGGGCCTGAGGGGGACCCGACTCGTGGGACCCCACCCGAGGGGGAGGGGGGTCCTGTCGGTCTGGCCCGTCGTGCCCACGGAGGGCGGGATAGCGCCGGCCAAGCGCCGGCGCTTGACCCGGCGTGTGCAGGCCAAACGCCGGCCCCCCGCCGGTTGAAAGGGGTAGGGGGGCCGACGGGCAGCCGCCGGCGGGCTGCACGCGAGGGGGTGGGAGCGAGCCTCCCCTCCACTGCGCTCGCTATGAAGGTCGAGCCAGACTGGGAAAAAATGAAAAACAAAACAAAATGAAAAGAAGGAGGAAAGTGGAGTCCTTGAGTGGGGCATTCGAGTATGGCGCGGGAAGGGGTACCCCACTCGAGCCGAGCGTCGGTGAACAAAAACAAAAATGTTTTACTTTAGTGTGGCTTGAGGCCACTACCGTTGGCTGACAACGGGAACCGCTTTAGCAGCAGCCGCCGCAACAGTTGCAACAGCAGTAACAAGAGCGAAGGTGGCTTGAGGCCACACCCGTGTGTTGACGACGGCACCCGGTGCAACATCAGCGGTACCGAAGGAGACTTGAGGTCGCACGTTGCAATAGCTGCACCATCGCCACCCGGTACAACATTGTAGCAACACATTATGGCTGAGGTTGTTGCCTTAGCTGACGACATTGCAGCCCGTCTCAGAGACATTGCTGCATTTGTATCCATCTATGTGGTGCTTTGCACCACCGAGGTCGAGTGTATGCGATTATCACTTACGCTCAGCTCTCGACATCAACTGCGCAGTGTGGCCGTGCGCATTGCCACCACCGCAGTCTGCGCCTGAGCCTCAGCCGTGGCAGCCGCCAAAGGCACAGTGGTCGATGTACCGGTGGCACGAGTCCCACTTGTCCTCAGGATTTTCGTGCTACTACTATCGAGATAGGTAGCATGGCTGGCGCCAGTGCCGACAGCGCCCTCGTGGGTGGCATCCCCCTTAGGTACAATCCTCTCCACCTCCTCATTCAACGCATATGTCACCGAGTGATGCCGCATCGCTTCCGCGTGGTGATATGACCGCCCTGCACATGGAGGTCCGAAACCTCAAGCGCATGGTCCAGCAACTCCTTGACCACGTGACTTCCGAGAGAGCTTCTACCCCGCCGTAGGTGTTGCCTCCCACTTCATCCTCATCTTCCTCCATCCCTTCCTCCAACGATGCCAATCTACCGGATTTCTCATCCACATCCGTCGCCCTCCGGTCCGTCTTGGAGGCTGTCGGCATCATAACGACGGATGGACCCACTGCCCCTCGCCGTACCGCTTGTTCTTGCACTCGTCGTGCGCGGCGGTGAGATGCTCGTCTTGCACGGCACACACAAGCAGCACCATCAGGCGCGGCAATACGAGGAGTCTCAGGTGACGAGACCCCGTCGTCTCCTATTCACGGGTTGGTCTGCCGACTCCCCACAGCTCCTGCCGAGGTGTCAGTCGTGGGGGAGATGGATTTTCCGCTGAAAACCGCGAAGGAGCTCGGCATTGGTGAGGCAGCTGTTCTACAGCGCATGATGATTGAGGCGGGTGAGAATACAGAGCAGACTCAGCTAGTGGAGAGTTCAGCGGAGGGAGACGTTCGCCCTGATGGAGACTCTTCGTCAGAGGAGGATTGGTCCGAGGCTGAGTCTGAGTTGGGGATGAAGATGGTGTTCGTTGATACCCTGGCGGATGACATGACAACGACCGATGCAAGAGCTGCGCCTGACAGCCTGCGCGCTCCCGTGTTAGCTCGATTGGAGACAACTGCCATAATGCCACGAGCAGCAGCAGGAGAAGGTAATAGAGATGCTCATACTCGGTGCCTAGCAGATTCCCAAGTGGTTTAGACAGATAGTGCTGGGTAGCAGGAGCAGGTGATGGACCAAGAGGACGAGGCTGACTTCCTTTATGAGGATCAGTCGTCCGTCGTGGAGTGGTCGGACGCAGGGTCGGAGGCAGACATAGAGGCCTAGAGCGTTGTCGTTCTTGCAATAGCCGCGACGCGAGCACAAGATGTCCTTTCAGTGAGAGTAAATGTCAGTGTGTGCGACATGGAGGATGTAGAGCAAGTTGCGGACCTCTGAGATCTCCCTGTCCAGACCGTTGTCGGTGACACCACGGCAATTCCAGCCGAGGACACAACAACTCTTGTCCAAGCTACAGTTCCTGTATCCGAGCGCTTACGCTGCGCGGTTGACGAGCACGAGGCAATGGTGGCTCGAGCGGAGGCCCACGTGAAGAGTCTTATGGTCGAGCTGCGTGAGGCCAGCAGCCGCTGTTACACCATGGATGTTCCAGCACGACGAGATGTCAAGGAGTGTGTGGAGGATGTACACAGGCATCTCGAGGTAGCTAAGTGGTCTCTATAGGATGCACGTCTGGGACAGGCGGACCTCCAGCAGCAGGTGGATGATGGGTTGCGCACTAGGGGTCACGAGGAGCACCACGGCACTGACCACACCATCGATGACTATGACGCCGCCGCGGATGCAGCTGTACCTACACATGTCGACGTCCGGCCAGCAGCCGACGGCCGAGCGACAGGTGTGTCACGAGCAGCAAATGCCTTTGCAGCAATCGTTCCTATAGTCCCAGATGGCTTACGTGGAGACTCATTGTCTTGCGCTCCCGCTCTACCAGCACCTTGTGGCCCGGCGGTTGTTGAGTCGACGAGTGACGTAGAGGACATTGACTCGTGCGACAAGCAGGCGCAACTTCACTCCTTCCCAGGGGGTAAAACCGCGAGGCTACACGAGGATTTGGCTTGTGCCAATGCGCACGCTATCAAGGTCCACCGTCAGGTTCGTTCCTCGACTGACCATCTAGATGCAGCAGATCGGCTACCGCGTCAGAGGTTTCCATGCTTCACACGCGCCTTGATACTGCGGAGGTCGCGAGGTGATATGCAGCTCAACAATTGGAGGTCATACAGCAGGCGATTGTTTTGGAGGAGGCCCTTAGTGCTGTACTAGTCACATCAGCAGATGACGACTACGACATCGACGATGATGACACCGATGACGACGACAGCAACGACGCCGCTCCTGGGTGAGGCTCCGTGCGAGCACATCCCACTTGCATCACCGTCACCCTTGCTATTGCCATGCAGGGGTATGTGGCCATGGGTGAGCCGTGCTCCCTCCTCACGGGTTGTGTTGGGAGCAATCATCAACTTTGCTCGTTTTGTCAGCCTGTGCAGCCCAAGGGGAGTGTTGGTATGTGG
Source organism: Penium margaritaceum (assembly GCA_023375785.1). Taxonomy (NCBI): domain Eukaryota; kingdom Viridiplantae; phylum Streptophyta; class Zygnematophyceae; order Desmidiales; family Peniaceae; genus Penium; species Penium margaritaceum. Next base: position 22,528 of record SZWC01028638.1, read on the forward strand.
GCTTTGGCCTCACACCCTCTAAGGACAACAAGGTGACTTGGGGTGTAGCACGATGTATGATCCATGCAAGGTTATGCTGGTCGAGACCCGCGCACCTGGTGAGTTCTACCGGTGTGACGTGGAGACCCATCGCCTACATGTGTCATGTATGATCCATGCATGATGTGGTCAAGCCGGGATACGCAGATAAAATTTCCGGGGTCACGAGGAGACCTTGTATCTCTACATCTCTTGCATGATGTTTGACACGTAGGTGTGTGTGATTGACTTCGTGCATGGTCGAGACCCGGGCACTTGGTAGGATGCACCATTGTCACGAGGAGACCCTGTGCTGTGGCATGCTTGATGAGTGCTTCCTATGATTGGTTGCCTGAGCCATCATCTCTTGCCTTCGCTCACACATCGTTATGTTGACAGTTATGTCTGCCGGGGGGAGTGTTCGTGTGTGTGGCTTCCACCCGTCATGAGCGACGGCCAGGAGAGCAGTGGTACAGGAGAGCGCAAAGACATGGTCCCCGATGCGGAACCTGAAGGCACCGGTACGTCGGCAGGTGGTGCACCACCCACTCGGAGCTGACCGACGACTCCCCTGGCGTCGTCGATGCTGTCTCACGCCTCTTGTAGTTTTTCTACAACCTAGGCTTGATGCAGACGCAGCTAGCGCCGGAGCATCGACGAGTGGTGGCTCCATCCACCAGCAGCTGCCAGAGAGCTGCCACGACGCCCTGGGTGCTTGCCGAGGTACTTTGCGGTTTTCTACAGACGCTAGAGTTTTTTTGGTGGACTGACTCTTGAGCCATATTTGCATGTTTTGCATTGTCTGTCCACCGGTCGTGCCGGACTTATGCGTGTGACCAGTCCTAGCGTTAGGCTCGAGATTTTGCATCTCTAGGTTCAGACGGCGAAGCGTTCTGATTTTTCTGCGCAGAGTTATGGCCAAAACAGTGTTTTTGGGCCGTTTTAGGACAGACCTTGCACTGCCATGTGCGATACCCGTCATGCGCTGCGCCAGGTTTTTATGCTCTGGACTTGTCATTTGTTATCTCTCTCTGCGATTGTATTCAAATTTGAGCTTCTTGACACTCTGTGCGTGTCCCTACCTAGACCCTTGCAGTTTTTGCTTTTGACTTGTGACCGTTGTCACAAGCTGACCTAGCGCTGACGCCTAGTGTCGCACCAAGTGGTTTAGGAAGGCTCCTAGAAGTTTCTCACAGTCATCTGCACGCCGATGTACACAAGCCGGGAGGACGCAACAGAGCACAATGAGAGATGCGCAAAAGCCAACACAATGAACTTGGTTGTCAAGGTAGACAAGCTTTGTGGAGTCCCTGTAAGGTCGATCATCTTTGCCGAAGCCATCCTCATAGTATAGTATGCATTTCCCAAAATTGCTAGAAGGGAAAACTGGTATTCATGTCAAATGATGTGAATGCCCCACTCGGCGAGTATCAAACATAATGGAAGTGGTGGAAGAACAGGGGCCTCCTGTTTCGGAGGGAGGGTAGACTTTGTTTACAACCTAGCTTATATAATTTGTCCAACTTCGAATGATGCTGGTTGATTGTGCAGAAATAGGTTATCTCTATAGGATGAACAATGTGTACGTGTACTGTTTTCTTTTTTCACAGGTGCGTACATTGTGGCAACGCAGTAAATGCATTTTAAAGTGGAAGTCTTTATTCAAAGAGAAACCACGGAAGCACATGAATTGAAGCCCAATTGTCTTTTCATGCTTGCAATCATTGTCTTGTATTACGTGGAAATACATTTAACATCGAGAAACCGCGGGTGAAGGAACAATATCATTTGCGCTTCTTCAGTTTATAGTTTTCTAGTTGTATTATAGCACATTTTATGAAGCCCCACATAATGTCATATTCATCATCAGGGGCCTTACCATAGCCTTTGGTATTCATTTAGATAACCATTCATTTGTCGGTACAAACCAGGATGGTTGAGCATTTCTTTCCAATTTATTCACTCTACAAGAATTAGAAAAGGGTACTTTTTTGGACAAACTGACCAGATAATCCTGGTTTGGGCCTTGTCTGTAGCATAGGCGTTGGGTTCGTCTGGAGGAAGAGTAGTAAGGCTACCTGGTTTCCTAGCCCACCGAAAGCCCCGCCCTGGTAGCGGTGGTTGGCACCATATGCTGACCTCAACGGCTGGGCAGTCGTTTTCACGCCCAGGTTCAATTGGTCGTCTCACCCTTTTAGAATCCCAAATTTTTTAGCGTATAGCCATGACCGTTTTATCTACCCTCTAGTTCAATCGAAGGTCTTGTTCTCTATACCATGGTCAATGCTAATGAGCTGATGACAACTCGATGAGAGAATAAAGCATATTTGAAAAGTTTTAGAAACAGCGTGGTCGTTGTAACTGTGCCGTCATTGCTGCTTACAGCTGGAGGCTCTTTTGTTACATCGCAATATGGCTTAAGTCGGATTAGCCGGCCAGATCAATCTTTGAGTCATCGCTGACCGTCAGGTATTTGGAAATTCAGCTTTTTGATCCTCCTCTTGTCATACATACCTGCGGTTGTCGTCGTAGCGAGTCATGGCGTCTGGTCACGTCGTCGCCGCGGACAAGTTTGCCTTTTTTTTTTTTCTTCTTTCGGATAAATCGACCATACATTCCTAATTCTTGCCCTATCCTAACAAGAGGTGTCGGATCTAGGCAGATGAAATTTTTTAGGACCTACCTGAATTCTAGCCTATCGGATGCTCAACCTTGATAGCGGTGGTCACAGAAGTAAGCTGACCTGAACGAGTGAATCATTGTCTTTCCGCCTAGGCAATTCTGGTCTTCATTTATTTGAAAAAAGTTTTCCTTGCTTGTTTGTGATATACCGAAGCGCTAGCCTTCACACATTCACGACGGTTTGAACGCAGGTCCTGTTCTGTTCTACGTAATTAGTTGGGTTCAACATGAATTAGTCTGAATCATACAGAAACGATAATATTATATTTTACTATGCAAAATTACCTTAAAAAACTATCCGTTTAGCCGGCGTACCAGGTAGGTCACTCATGCCAGGTCGGAGTTTGGCGGTTACGAGATTTGCCGACGGAGTTTGCTATCCGCTATTGCTGGCCGTCACAAGGTTTTCAAAATATTTTCCGGAAAAGTTGGTCGCCTTTTACACCTGTCCTTATCATCGCAAATTGTCGTGGACTGGTCAGGCCATCGCCTCGGATAAGTCGTGTTTACTGGCCGTCACAAGTTTGCCCATTTTTTTTGGACCGGTTGTGTGGATAAGAACTCTTTTCATGCCGGGAACCTGTTCATGTTCAGGTTCTCATTGCCGCTCGATGCGGGTGACTTCACCTTCATGCTGAGGTGGCAACGCGTCACTCAAGCCAGGGCACTAAAACAGCCAGCCCCACCTGCGCCTCGAGAACCTGCCACTCCTTGCCGGCATCGCCAGGTCGTATGTGGCTGTGGACGCCGTCATGGGGCTCAACGTGTGCCGCCTTGGTCGTCATCGTCATGCGCAGATGAAGGATGAAGGCAGACGAGAAATGCTGTGCCTTGGCCAGCCAGGTAAGCTCCCTCTCTCTCTCGAGAACGCTCGGACCAGCTGTAGCCATGTGCAGCCGGTCTGATGTGTATGGCCCCCATTGCGCATGGGCAGGTTGGCGCTTGCAACCTGTGGAAGGCGGAAGCATGCAATCGCATGAAGGCTGTTCGCAGCTCAAGCCCAACAGCCAACGTCGGCGGCACGGAGTTCCTCGCGAGGGGCGACACTTGGCGGGAAACGTTGCAGATTCGAAAGGGGTTCGTGAGCCAAGGCATTGGCGGTTTCATTAGACCACTCTTTGACTTTTCTGCGCGGGAAAGATGCACAATTTGACAGTGGCCTGCGGGAGGCACACGCATCGGTTGTGCCGCCGATAGATCACGGTTCGTATGGCAGCGAGCCTTTCAGGGTGTGCTAACTGTCGCGATCGAGGATACATGGTTGGAAATGTGGTTGCGTTGACCGACCCGCCGTCGTCACTCGAATGAGCTCTCGATGAAAGACATCTGGATGGTCATTCCACTCGTCGAACCGTTCGAAAAGAGCTCTGTAGTTGGCGAGTTGCCCCGTAGAAACATTCAGAGGGAGAGCTCAAATTCCGCGATTATAAAGTATCCGCCAGACCAGCGATTTTTACAAACGAACGACAAAGAACCTCCGCGTTCTATCATAGAGAACGACGCACTGCAGACGGCAGCGGCTTCCGATTCAAACATCCAATTGGTGGGGCTCACCGCCGACCGTCTAGTGTGCTCCGGCATCTACTACGGCCATGCCCACGCCCTCACTTGCACCATGGACTTTACCTCACCTGCCTCTCCGAACCGCGGTCCGTCACCCCCACCGCTGCCACGCCCTTCAGTAACCGGTCCTGGGCGAGGTAAAAAAGGCACAAGCAGACATTTGACTCTCTTCGGCAAGTCGCCAGGACGGCGTCGGCAGAGCAGGCCTTCCAACTTTGAGACTGTTGCACGTCGCAGGGCCAGCGAGGGTTGTCGAAAACGCACAGTGCAGCGGAAGGAACGTTACGAAAAGGGGTTGATCGGGTCAGCTTTAGCCGAGGTCAACGCCGAGGTCAGCGTCGGCTGCGACTCCTTTCCAGTCTCCAAAAAGTGCTTTTTACTCTTGGTTTTTTGCCTCTTCGGAGTAGGGCACGTTTTCACTGTCAGACTAGCAGCGCAGGCGAAACGTCGCTTGGAGTGGAACGGCGCAGCACTGCAACGCTTGTGCTACCAAGCACAGGACCAGCTGCAAAACTGAAGACGTGAACAAAATCAAACCAACAAAAACGCACCAAACGCAGCACCAGCCATGGCTAGCGGACCTTCTCCAGAGTCGAGGGAGCTTGTCGGCAGCGACGGCGGCGGCGGCAGTGGCGGCAACCTCTCCCCAGAGCAAGGCAGACGCGACAGAGTCGAAGCGGGCGGCGGCGGCAGTAACAGCGGTAGACAAAGCGACAAAGCCACCGCCTGTGACATCGACGACGAGTTCGAGGACGAAACCACCCTTTTCGCCGCTCACGACGAAGCTTCCGCGGACTTTCTCTCCCCCCGCCGCAAGCCGCGGCAGAGACGTCTGGCTGCCGCCATCGTCGTCGGC
>SZWC01028640.1:0-12710 GCA_023375785.1 Penium margaritaceum
GTTGGACACTCTGTGAGGAGTCTCAAAGGCAAGAACTGTAAATGGATGCATGCAAGGCACATGCTTTTATACTTGCAGAGCTTTGCTAAAGCTTCTGCTTGTAGTGGCTCCACTGGAGCCAACCTCAACCTACAGTCCTACGTGGCGCGTCCTTAGACCGCCAAGTGTCATCCTCAAGGCAGGCTCTAGTAAGCTTCCTAGAAGCTTCATGTCCCAATTTTGGTCACAAAGAAAATTGCGGCCGTCGCGGGGTTTGAACCCACGACCTTTCGTCTGAGACTCCGGCGCCTATTCAACCAAGCCAAAAAGGTATGGTTCCTATGATGAGCCGCAGGGGACATACTCATTATGGGCAGTGCATTCCTGGCCCATCTCAGAAGAGACCAAGGGGACATACTCCATAGAGCAGTGCATGCCTTGTCTGTATGTGTAGCTAGCCAGCTAAGCAGTGGACAAGGTGCATTCTATTTCAACAACTCTCTCCCTTGCACCTCTGTCCATCTGTTGCTTACTGGGCTCCATCAATGCCTTGGGGCTCACCCTTCCTCCGCCGCACTCCTCATGCCGAATCCACGAATGCATGCATAGTGCAAGTCGCTCTCCAGCGGCTTGGTCATGCAGTCAGCAAGCATGCTCTTTGTTCAGCAGTGCTACAAGTCCACCACATTCTTCATGACCAGGTCACGTGAGTAGTGGTAACGTATGTCGATGTGCTTCGTTCGCCGGGAGATGACCTCGTCTTCAGCCATTAAGATGGCGCTCATGTTGTCCACGTGTACGACCGTGGTATCCTTCTGTGGCACTGTCATTTCGCCAAGCAGGTTGCGTAGCCATTGAGCCTCCTTGCACACCTCAGACAGAGCAACGTACTCTGCCTCAGCCGTGGATACGGAAACACAATCCTGCTTCCTACTGGCGCATGAGATGGCAGCACCATTCAAGATGCACACGTATCCAGAGGTGGATTTCCTGTCGTCGAGATTTCCTCCCCAGTCAGCGTCGGTGTAGCACTTCAGGCGAAGGGGATCCATTCCTTCTTGGCCTCCAAGGACGAGGCCCATGTGACGTGTCTTCTGCAGGTAGCGCAAGATGCGCTTGACTGCCTGCCAATGTTGTGGCCCAGGGTTGGCCACAAATCTGCTCACTTGTCCCACAGCATAGCAGATGTCCGGACGAGTCCCTACCATGGCGTACATGATGCTACCCACGGCGGACTGGTAGGGGATGTCTTGCATCTCCCTTTGTTCTGCTTCGTTGCTTGGCGACATGGAGGCCTTCAGCTTTGTATCGGTCGTCATTGGGGTGCTGANAGATTTCCTCCCCAGTCAGCGTCGGTGTAGCACTTCAGGCGAAGGGGATCCATTCCTTCTTGGCCTCCAAGGACGAGGCCCATGTGACGTGTCTTCTGCAGGTAGCGCAAGATGCGCTTGACTGCCTGCCAATGTTGTGGCCCAGGGTTGGCCACAAATCTGCTCACTTGTCCCACAGCATAGCAGATGTCCGGACGAGTCCCTACCATGGCGTACATGATGCTACCCACGGCGGACTGGTAGGGGATGTCTTGCATCTCCCTTTGTTCTGCTTCGTTGCTTGACGACATGGAGGCCTTCAGCTTTGTATCGGTTGTCATTGGGGTGCTGAAAGGTTTGCAGTCTTCCATGTGATAGTGCTTCAGTACCTCACCAATGTATTTGGTTTGGTTGAGCTCGATGGTGCCTGCTACTCGGTTGCGGTGGATGGCAATCCCGAGGTAGTACTGAAGAGGACCCATGTCCTTCATCTTGAACCTTTTGCTGAGGTCAGACTTCAGCTCATCCAGCAGCTCGACCGAAGACGAGCAGATGATCAGATCATCCACGTACAGCGCAACCAGCATTAGCCCTCTCCCATCATTGTGTACGTACATACTCGGGTCAATCTAGCAATGCACGAAGGAGAGGCCGGTCATGAAACCGTCCATCTCTTTGTACCACATCCTTGGGGCCTGTTTCAGTCCATAGAGCGCTTTCACCAACTTGCACACCTAGCCCTTGGGAGCTTCAACTCCTTCGGGCACCTCCATCAACACTTCCTTGTCAAGCTTCCCATAAAGGAAAGCTATCCTGACGTCCATCTGGTGTATCTCCAAGTTCTTTGCGGCTGCAATGCCAAGGAGAGTGCGGATGGAGGGAAAGGTCACGACGGGCGCGAACGTCTCATCGTACTCTGAGCCCGGGCGTTGAGAGAACCCCTTAGCCACTACCCTTGCCTTGAACTTGTCGATGCTGCCGTCTTGCTTCTCCTTCACTCGGAGGACCCACTTGGATCCCACCACGTGGGCCTTGTCGGGTATATCCACCAGCACCCACGTGCCATTCTTGGCAATGGACGCGAGCTCGCTATCCACTGCCTCCTTCCACTTGGCCGCATTTGGGCCATTCATCGCCTCCGCCACTCTGGATGGCTCTCCCTGAGCCATGCACGACCAGCTAAGGCCGGTCCAATCATCCTCATACCGCAAAGGTGCTCTCTTTGGTCGCAAACTGTGCTGGGGTAGTGGTGCGGCTTCTTGCTTTGGTGCTGGTGCTTCCACAGGTGGTGGTTTGTCGTCGTCGTCGTCCTCGTCATCAGAAGAGTCGTCAGACTCCAAGTCAGACTCGGAAGCCCCGGACGCCTCGGTATCCGCATTCATGTCAAATGCTGCGTCATCCTCCACAGCTGCTCTCCCATTCCCACCACCTACTGGCAAAGCGAGCCAGTTGTCGGGTGCTTGGTCTCCAGACTCAAGCAACACTATCCACTCTCCCGCTTTGGGAGCGAGGATCAGGTCCAGCAGCTCTCCCTTTCCAAGGGTGCGTTCGTCGAACACAACGCGCGGCTCCTCACGAGCTTGCCTGCTGCCTGGTCCCAAAGCCGATAGGCTTTGTGTGATGTGTCGTACCCAACCATGACGCACTTCCTGGAACGTGCGTCAAGCTTGCCTCCACCTTCTCCCGACTGGATCTTCACCCATGCAGTTGACTCAAATACCTTCAGATGAGATGCGTTGGGTTTCTTTCCCGACCATGCTTCTTGTGGGGTCTTCAGCTGCTTGTCCTTCTCCTTTCCACGCTTCCGTAAGGCGGTTGCTGGTGTGAGATTCAAGAGGTAGCAGGCCGTTGTTGCTGCTTCTGCCCAAAAGCGAGGTGGGAGCTTGGCGTCGAAGAGCATGCTTCGCACCATGCTGAGTAGGGTCTGGTTCATTCTCTCAGCAACGCCGTTGCTTTGGGGGTTGTAAGGGGTGGTTTGCTCGTGGCGGATGCCATGATGCTTGTGCCAAGGCTTGCATGCCTCGTACTCATCCCCGTTGTCACTTCGGAGCATCTTCACTTTCTTGGACGTTTGCCGCTCCACCATGGTGACGAAATCGAGGAGCGTCTCCTTGACCCCTCCCTTTGTTTTGAAGAAGTAGATCCACAACTTGCGGCTGTGGTCGTCAATGAAGGTGAGGAAGTACTTGCTTCCTCCGTTAGACGGTGTGCGGAAGGGTCCACACACGTCACTGTGTATCAGTTCCAAGACGTGCTCCGCTCGTTGACCTCCTCTCCCAAAGGGTTTCTTCTTTGCCTTCGCTTGGATGCATGGTTCACACAATGCACACCCTCCACCATGCTTCATGGTGTACCCTTCCATTCCGCGGACTACCTCTTGCTCCTCCATCTTTTGCAGCGTGCTGTTGGCCACATGGCCAAATCACCGGTGCCACAACTGAGCATCAGTGTCCTTGGTTGATGTGGCGGCCGCAGCGGTCGCCGTCGGTGCATCCTTTGGCTCCGGTGCCACTGTCTTGGTGGCACATACGAGTCCCTCATCCAATGCCCTGGTGAATTTGGTTTGAAGCACGTAGAGGCCATCGACTCTTAGAACTTGAAGCATGAGGTCGTCTTTGGTGTACAAAGTCTGGATGTCCTCGTTTTTTAGGGCCACCGCTTCCTTGTTGGTGAACACCAATGTCATGTTGTTGTCGGTGATTTATGACACGGACAACAGGTTGGCTGCAAAGGAGGGCATGTACACCACCTTTTGAAGGTTGACCGCCTTCTCCGCACCATTCACGTTGAACGTGATCACCTTGTCCCCTTCGCCCATGGCTTGGAAGATGCCGATGTTTGCACACTTGATGTGCATGACAGATTCCGCCATGGAGACACCCTTCTCTTTTGATGAGTGGTGGTTGGTGCCCGAGTCAAGGGCGAATGCCCCGGGCCTAAGGTTTGCTGCGCCCTTCATGGGCAGCCCCCTAGCCATCATGTTGGTGAGCTCCTTCTTCTCCCTTCCACCTTTGCTCCCGCCTTCTTTCTTGGGACTACGGCAGTCCCTAGCCCAGTGCCCAGCCTTGCCACAGTTGTGATAGTTGCCGGGCTTCCTAGAACTCTTCCCGCCACCGTTGCCTTTCCCTCCACCGCCACCGCTTCCGCTGTTGCCTTGACTGGAGCGAGAGCTTGCACTTTGTCCACCGAAGCGAGAGGCATAGGCTGAGATGTTTGCCTCACTGCCACTGTGTCGCATGGACTCGTTGCGGACGTGTTCGGCGACAGCCTCGTACGTCAGATCTGCCTCCTTCCAACCACCAAATAAGGTGATAAAGGACCCCCAGCTTTCCGGTAGCGCCATTAGAAGGATCATGGCACGCATGTTGGAGTCAAGATTCCATTCCATTTGTTGGACCTCTTGCAGCACGTTGTCGAACGACTGCAAATATGTGGGTATCGATTCTCCTTCGCTCACCCTCATCAACATCAACCGTTGGAAGATGAAGAGTCGGTTTGCTAGGGCGTTTGATTGATGTACGCGTGTGAGTTTTGCGTAGGCCTCGGCAGCCAACGTGCATCCTGTAATGTGGGGGTGTTGAGTCTTGTTGATGGACGTCACAAGAATGGCAAGAGCCATGTTGTTCTTCATCGTCCATGCTGCAAGGTCAGCCGCATGCGTCATCACGGTCGCATCAGCTGGTGCTGTCTCGGTCCCTTTTAAGATGTTGAGGTAGCTACGCACGTTCATGACAATCTCAAACTGCCATTTCCACAAAGGAAAACCTGTCCCCGTGAATATAGACAGACCCGCCTCAAGGCGGGTTGGAGTCGGATCCGCCATTTCTTGCGGTTGCTCGTCTTCTCTGCTTCGCTGCTACTCTGCTTCATTGAGGCCAATGAGGCTGATGAGGCTGCTGACTGCGACCGTTGTCAGAAGGTGCAGTTGATTCCGTTGCATACCCCTCCCGCCGATGATCGCCTAAGGCGATGGTGCCGTCGTGCGAGAATGGACTCGGGGTCGTACCACCTTCTAGAAAGGGGTAGAGCTTAATCCCGTTGGGGCTCAAGGGTCGTGTCCAACATGGACAAAGCTGTTCCTCGTCCCCTAGTCCGCCACGTGCGCGCACCCTACCTGAAGAAGCCGATGGAGCCGATGGAGCAGATGGAGCAGATGGAGCCGTCCGATGGTCGTGTCCCTGTTGTACCTGTGCGCCCTGCAAGACCACGCGCTAGTCGGTCTTGGAAGCGTGCCTCAGAACCAGAACTGTGGGCCCATAACCCTTTGTCAATGTGCCGGATAGCAACGGTCGAGAAAACGGGTTCCGACATGGGAGGCCGCCAACCGCTCTTGGTATTGCAACGAAGATAACATATCACCCTCGAACGAGGGATCCACAGTCTAGGCTTGTTTGGTTTGCAACCTCACGAAGTCCGCATGTTGGTCTTTAGTGTCTACCTTTGGTTGGACACTCTGTGAGGAGTCTCAAAGGCAAGAACTGTAAATGGATGCATGCAAAGCACAGGCTTTTATACTTGCAGAGCTTTGCTAAAGCTTCTGCTTGTAGTGGCTCCACTGGAGCCAACCTCAACCTACAGTCCTACTTGGCGCGTCCTTAGACCGCCAAGTGTCATCCTCAAGGCAGGCTCTAGTAAGCTTCCTAGAAGCTTCCTGTCCCAGTTTTGGCCACAAAGGGAATTGCGGCCGTCGCGGGGTTTGAACCCGCAGACTTTCGTTTGAGACTCCAGTGCCTATTCAACCAAGCCAAAAGGTATGGTTCCTATGATGAGCCAGAAGGGACATACCCATTATGGGCAGTGCATTCCTGGCCCATCTCAGAAGAGACCAAGGGGACACACTCCATAGAGCAGTGCATGCCTTGTCTGTATGTGTAGCTAGCCACCTAGGCAGTGGACAAGGTGCATACTATGTCAACAAATCTCTCCCTTGTACCTCTGTCCATCTGTTGCTTACTGGGCTCCATCAATGCCTTGGGGCTCACCCTTCCTCTGCCGCACTCCTCATGCCGAATCCACGAATGCCTGCATAGTGCAAGTCGCTCTCCTGCGGCTTGGTCATGTAGTCAGCAAGCATGCTCTTTGTTCCGCAGTGCTGCAAGTCCACCACGTTCTTCATGACCAGGTCACGTGAGTAGTGGTAACGTATGTCGATGTGCTTCGTTCGCCGGGAGATGATCTCGTCTTCAGCCATCGAGATGGCGCTCATGTTGTCCACGTGTACGACCGTGGCATCCTTCTGTGGCACTGTCATTTCGCCAAGCAGGNCTGGGCTCCATCAATGCCTTGGGGCTCACCCTTCCTCTGCCGCACTCCTCATGCCGAATCCACGAATGCCTGCATAGTGCAAGTCGCTCTCCAGCGGCTTGGTCATGTAGTCAGCAAGCATGCTCTTTGTTCCGCAGTGCTGCAAGTCCACCACGTTCTTCATGACCAGGTCACGTGAGTAGTGGTAACGTATGTCGATGTGCTTCGTTCGCCGGGAGATGATCTTGTCTTCAGCCATCGGGATGGCGCTCATGTTGTCCACGTGTACGACCGTGGCATCCTTCTGTGGCACTCTCATTTTGCCAAGCAGGTTGCGCAGCCATTGAGTCTCCTTGCACATCTCAGACATAGCAACGTACGTGTAGCGGTGTTGTGGTGCACCAGGAAGCAGGACTGCGTCACCACCTCCACAGTGGAAGTAGAGTATGAAACGCTGACCGAGGCGGTAAAGAAGGCGGTGTGCCTTTGCAGGTTGCTAGGGGAGCTGGACGTGCCGCAACAGGAGCCACTAGTGGTGCAAGAGGAAAACACCGGCTCCATCTCAGACCAACAATCCAACGCATCACAGGAGGAAGATGAACATTGACGTGCGTTATCACTACGCACAAGACATGGTCGAAAAGGGGCAGGTGGTGCTGCAGCATTGCAGCACGCACAACATGCTTGTGGATTGCTTGACCAAAGCGCAACCCACGGACCGGCATGCGATGGGCGTGGCCGGACTTGGGATGACCAGCTATGATGGGCTAGAGGGCACAGCGGAAGATGAGTGAGAGAAATCAGGAGTAACGGGCATGGCATGTGCAAGGGGGAGAATGTTGAAATGTTGCCCCTCCGCACGTCCAAGTGCGGCGCCATGAGGTGTCGATGAGCGGCCAGAAAGAGGAAACTCCACGCCGGGGAATCTAGCGGCTCAAGGATTGCTTGGATCCTCCAATGGATTATTGCCCCTTAAACTTGACAAGTCGTTTCATCCGGTGGAATTTGTTCCACCGGAATCAGAGAAGAATCGAGGGAGATATGGCCTTCCAAATTTGGGATATGCGCAAGGTCTCTGGGAGCCGGCTGCAACTCGAATTCCGCTCGATAATCGACCAGACCGAGTAACAAAAGTACCATCTTGAGATTTTGCTCCGGAAGGTCTGCCGAGGTGTCCGGTGGATAATCCACCGGATCTTGTACTGCAGTTTGTTACTGAGAAACTTAGCAAAAAAACTGGCTCGGCGTCTGAAACTCAGTAGTACGTTTTGTTACTTGGGGACTTCTGACGGCAGGTCCGCGGACAGGTTTCGAACCTCGTCACACCCCATCACCAAACTCAACCCAAAAGTGAGGAAGGTACATGGAAACAATACAGAAGACCCCTATATCATGTGCAATGGGATCTATGCCTTGGGAAAGGCGCTGCGTACATGAAGAAAGGCGCCACGGCGTGTGCGCACCATGAAAGCGTTAGGCGTTTCTGTTGTGGGAGAGACCTGCGTTTCGACAAGCGTAACTTAGGCTACTTTTCGCCAAATCTTGCGCGGTTTGAAGTGTTGGAAAGCTCATGACTAGCGCTATAAATGTTTGCATCATTTCCAGTCCAAAGCTAATGCAAAATTGCGTTATTCCCTTCGCAAAACAGACTGTCTCGACATTCCTGCTCACATAGCGTTAGGCGACCAGAAAGCTCACGCCCAGTCTCAGATTCACCCAAAACGGAAGAATTGAACCACTAAAAATGATCAGAAGAACGTCGGGACTGCATCCCACGGTTTCCCTGAATAAGGGTTATGGGCCCACAAAATTGATCGTCTCCAACATTCACGTCTTTTGCAACGCACAGGATCGTCATCTTGGACGTCGCTGTGAAATTCTGAGAACCCATCAGAGTAGGAGCTGCGCACATGGCCGAGAAGGAGATGCAGTCCATTCAGAAGTATGCGGGCGGCCCAGGCTTTGGACTATGGAGGTGGTAGTTTGAGCTGCACCTTGTGCATAAGGGGCTGCTGGATGTCATGTTGTGAAAGGAGGTGCTCGCAGAGGCGACTGCTGTGGCCGCGGAGAAGCAGGCCTTTGAAAAGAAGAACACGGAGGCACTCATGCTCTTGGAATCTGGGACAGCCGAGTCGCAGTGGGGTTACTTCCAAGGCTGCAAGCTGGCAGTCGAAGCTTGGTAAAAACTCTGTGCCATCAACTAATGCAAGTTGCTTGCGAAAAAAATCTTTACGATGAAGCGGCTCCTCATGGTGAAAATCGAGGAGGGAGATGATTTTATCTCCCCCATGTGGCAGATCGTTGTGAACAATCCGTGATGTGCAACACGTCTCCGGCCTGGCTGACATTTTGAGTCTCAGTCACTTGACGGACAACGGGTATAAGGTACTCTTCCGCAAGAAAGTCGCAGTGGTGCGTATTGACGGTGACGGCGGGGTCTTGCTACATGCGAAGTGCGAGGGCGGTCTCTACATCATGGAGATCAAGGTGGTCCCTGTGGCATCAGATGCAACAGACTCACAGGAGCACGTCATCAACATGGCCAAGGGAGGAAGCGCTAATCTGGAGCTCTGGCATTGACGGTTGGGACACTTGGCACCCGCAACCGTTAAGGAGATGGCGAAGCGCGACAAGGTGCACAGCCTCGTCATCGACGGTGCAGCAGACACGACAGTAGATGCAGCAGTGTACAAAAAGTGTGAGCCTTGCATTTTGGACAAGGCGAGGCACAAGTCGTTCAAAGAGAACTAGGCTCGTGCAAAGGACCTGCTGGAGGTCATGCACAGCAATGTGTGTGGACCATTCAAAACGCCATCAAACAGAGGCTTGAGATACTTCGTCACCTTCATTGACAAGTGGAGCAGGAAGCTCTACATGTTATTCATGAAGTGGAAAGGTGAGGTCCTATACCGACTGAAGGAGTACATCGCAGCGGTGGAGAGGCAGACTGGCCAAAAGGTCAGAGTGCTACGCAGTGACAATGGCAGAGAGTACGTGGGCTGCAACGAGTGGATGAAGCAGCAGGGCATCAAGTGGGAACCTACTACACCGTACTCGCCACAATCCAACGGAGTGGTAGAGCGGGCTAACCAGACGTTGCTCAACATGGTGAGGACAATGCTTGTGGATGCGGGGTTGCCGTGAGGGTTATTCGAAGAGGCTGTTTGTACAGTGAGCTATACCATCAACCTCACCCCAACAGCGATGCTGAAGGGTAAGGACAGCTTGCAGACGCCGTAGGAGGTTTGGAGCGGGTGCAACCCAAACATGGCAGACCTGAAGGTATTCGGGTGCAAGGCACATGCGATGGTGCAGGCAGCGCAATGACGCGACAACAAGTAGGAACCGCAGGCGAAGCCGTGCTTGTTCCTTGGCTACGAGAGTATGAAGAAATTGTACCGGCTCTCGGACCTACGTAGACGTGACATCGAGTTCGACAAGCAGCAAAGCTTTAGCAGCAGCTGCAATGACATGAGCGTTGGAAACACTCCAAAACAGGGGGGGTGATTCTAGCTCCTTGACTACGAGGAGGAGCCGTTGGACGCGGAGGTCAATGATGCGGCGTCGCAGTGGGGCGGTGTAGCAAGGGCAGTAGCCGCCACTGAGGACTCCGACGACAATGAAGCTGGGCTGGAGATCCGACGGAAAGATCCGTCAAAGCAGGCACCGCGGGTGCCAAAGCGCTCACTCCCGGCAGAATCCGCATCGGGCGTCGGAGAAAAATCCTCTGGACGCGCCGCCTGTCCGGTCAATGATTCACTGGAGAGAGAGAGATCCTCGGGGAGCCATCCGGTCGATGATTCACCGGAGCAGGCAGAGTCGGAAGGATCGCACCAGAGCGACGAGATGCCACCAAAGCTATCACGCTGCAGCAAGAGGCAGCGGAGAGCGGGGAAGCATTTTGACGCGAGCACCGGTCGATGGATCAGCATGACATGGTGCATGCTGGCTGCATCAACGGAGCTGAAGACCATGCAAGAGGTGCTTGCACAGCCCGAGGGGAAGCAGTGAGACCGCCATCAAGTCGGAGTTGGTGTCCATTGCTGAAAACGACACGTGGGAGCTAGTTGACAAGCCGAAAGACGCCAAGATCATCGGCTCCAAGTGCATCTTTAAGACCAAGTTCACATAAGAGGGAGTGGTGGACAAGCACAAGGCACAGCTAGTGGCGAAGGGGTACGTACAGCGGAAGGGTGAGCACTACAATGAGATGTTTGGCCCCGTCGCCGAGTTCATAAGCATTCGGGCAGTCCTTGCAGTGGGAGCCGCGAAAGACATGGAGCTCCACCAAATGAACGTAAAGACGCCCTTCCTCAATGGAATCATCAACAAAGGTATCTACATGGAGGTTCTGGATGGGATTGAGGCGCTAGAGGGCAAGGTGTGCAAGCTACGGAATTCCTTGTACGGGCTAAAACAATCGTCCAGATGCTGGTACCAACAGATGGACAGTTTCATGGCACAACTCGGCATCAAGCGCTGCAAGGCGGATCATAGCGTGTACATGGGGGGCAGTAAGAAGCTCCATCAGATTGTCGCATTCTATGTGGACGATCTGATCTTGGGCTCCTCAGACCTGCCAAGCCTACAGCAATTGAAAGAGCAGCTGAGCAGCAGGTTCCAGATATTTGACATGGGGAGGCTGGAGATCTACCTCGGGGTGAGCATTACGCGGAACCGGAGGTCACACACGCTTGAGCTGGGGCATGCAGAATACGTAGCAAAGGTGTTGAAGCGGCACCGTATTGAGGAAAACGAGAGTGCAGTCCTGTCTCCACGAACTATGAACTGAGTGCGGCAATGGCACTGCAAGCAAAAGAAGAGCGGGAGGATATGGCGGAGGTGCCCTATCTATCGGCGGTGGGCAGTCTCATGTATGCAATGGTGGCGACTCGACCAGACGTAGCCTACGCGGTAGGCCAAGTGAGCAGGTATGTGGCCGATCGAGGGCCACTAAACTAGCAGGCACTCAAGCGCATCTCCACTATTTGCAAGCGATGCGGCACGTGCGCCTGAGGTTTGATGGCAAGAGGCGGGCGAACCCCTTGCGTCTAGTCTCCTACACAGATGCAGACTATGCTCGCAATGTGGACAAGCATAAGTCCACATCTGGCTACATGTTCTTCCTCGCTGGTGGAACGGTCCTATGGTGCAGCAGGAAGCAGGAGTGCGTCACCACCTCCACAGTGGAAGCAGAGTACTTTGCGCTGGCCAAGGCGGTAAAGGAGGCGGTGTGGCTCCACAGGTTGCTGGGGGAGCTTGGCGTGCGGCAGCAGGAGCCAACGATGGTGCAAGAGGAAAACACCGGCTCCATCTCGCTGACCAACAATCTGACGCAACACAAGAGGATGAAGCATATTGACGTGCGATATCACTACGCACGGGACATGGTCAAAAAGGGGCAGGTGGTGCTGCAGCATTGTCGCAGGCACAACATGGTTGTGGATTACTTGACCAAAGCACAACCCGCGGACCGGCACGCGATGAGCATGGCCGGACTTGGGATGACCAGCTATGATGGGCTGGAGGGCGCAGCAGAAGGTGAGTGAGAGCAAGCAGGAGCATCGTGTTAGCTACTGAGCTAACCACCTCTGGCAGAGAAGCCGCGAAACCAAAAAAGCTCACAAAGGTTTTCAGGCCTTCTTCCTTTGTTGCCATGTGTCATGCACCCCAAACTTAATCAGGCATACACTTCACCTTCAAGAGTACTAACGCCTTAGCATTACATCTCAAGAAGAGCTCAAGTCGTCAATACGCAAGAGAGCATCAAGCAAGGGTTAATTGATTAGCATGCAAGAAAAGTCCTTTTTATAGCTGTCTGTCCAGTCCTAGAACTCAAAAGCACATTCCTGGGAAGTGGCCTGAACCAGCCACGTCACCAATAGACTTGCACTGTGGGCTTGACACATAAGCATCCTAGTGTCAAGGTGACAGACCAACCATGTAACATCCAAGAAGCTACAGACTTTCTTTCTTGGAAGCTTCCACAGCAAACAAGATGTGCATGGGGCCAGGATCGAACTCGTGACCTCTCACTTGGCCAAATCAACAAAATGGCCAAGGTAACCACTCACCCATATGGTGTACTCACAGGTCATATCTCACATGAGACAGAGCATAGTTGAGTCACATCACAACGGATCCAGGGGTCATACCTCCACAAGGGGCAGAGCATTC
>SZWC01028640.1:12858-27627 GCA_023375785.1 Penium margaritaceum
AATCAACACATCGGGCATGGTAGGTGCAAGGGCGGGAATGTTGAAAAGTTGCCCCTCCGCATGTCCAAGTGCGGCACCGTGAGGTGCCGACGAGCCGCCAGAAAGAGAAAACTCCACACCGGCGGATCTAGTGGCTCAAGGATTAATGGGATCCTCCAATTTGACAAGTCTTTAAATCCGATGGAAGTTGTTTCACCAGAATCGGAGAAGTATCGAGGGAGATATGACCTTCCAAAGTTGGGGTGTGCGCAGTGGCTCTGGGAGCCGGCTGCGATTTGAAATCTGGTGGATAATCGACCAGACTGAGTAACAGAAGTACCATTTGGAGATTTTGCTCCGGAAGGTCTGGTGAGGCGTCCGGTGGATAGTCCACCGGATCCTGTAGTGCAGTTTGTTACTGAGAAACGTAGCCAAAATCTCGGCTCGGCATCCGAAACTCAGTAGTACGTTTTGTTACTCGGGGAATTGGTCAAAATTCTGACAGCGGGTCCACAGACAGGTTTCGAACCTCGTCACATCCCATCACCAAACTCGACCCAAAAGTGAGAAAGGTGCGTGGAAACAGTACAGAAGACCCCTAGACCACGTGCAATGGGATCTGCACCTTGGGAAATGCGCTTCGCATGTGAAGAAAGGCGGCACGGCGTGTGCGCACCATTGAAGTGTTAGGCGTTTCTATGGTGGGTGAGACTTGCGCTTCGGCAAGCGTAACTTAGGCTACGCTTGGCCGAATCGCGCGCGGTTTGGTGCGTTGGAAATCTCATGACTATCCCTGCAAGTATTCTGATCATTTTGATGTTCAAAACTTATGCAAAATTGCGTTACTCCCTTCGCAAAACTGACTATCTCTGAATTCCTGCTCACATAGCGTGAGGCAACCAGAAAGCTCACGCTTAGTCTCAGATTCGCCAAAAACAGAAGAAGTGAAACACTAAAGACGATCAGAAGAACTTTGGAACCGCATCCAGTGGCTTCCCTGACTCCTTTGACCCATGGAGACAGTCCCCTGGATGAAGACCTCGTGCAGTGGTGTGTTTGAGCATGTCTTCTATCAGGTCGGTGTGGATGTGCGCCAGGCGGCAATGCAATAGTTCAGTGTGTTTGGCATCAGTGACTGTTACAACATGTTTTTATGGTTGGTGGGAGTGTGTGGGAACAAGGGGAAACAATGTGAAACGATAAAGCATGTCAGCGTGTGGTGGCCCATCAACCAACAGAGTGCCAGACTCATCAGAGAGGGTGCATCTCTGGTTTTGCATGACACTGGACACGCTGGCCTGACGTTCGAGCTGGCCACCAGACAACAGAATCATTTTCAGCTTGGGTATGTACAGGATACCTGCAAACCATATCAACCCCTGTGGTGCCTGAAGTGCCACAGTCCCCACACCCTCCACCGCTAGAACTTCCCTAGACCCGGTTTTCACCCCTTCCACATCAGGCCCAGCATACAGCGAGACAACGAGCTGGCAATGCGGTGACATGTGATGCGACGCGGCAGTGTCATATAGCCATTCATGCATGGGCAGAGTGTGAGAGGTGGTGGCATGAGTGTGACCAAGTCGCTGACCTGGTGCCTGCGGTATCGCTCTAGGCTCTGGTGGCTGGAGCTCCATGGGGGCTGTCCAGCCCATGGGTGGAGCGGCGGTCGGCTGCTGCGCCTCAGCCATCGCGGCGTAGATGCGCTACGCCCAGGCCGGTGCCAGAACGGGGAATGCAGAGCTCGGCGGCACGTAGTTAGGCCCCTGGTAGAACGGCTGTGGACCCATGCACAGAGGAAGCGCTGGGATCTTTCGCTGCGGCAGAAGCGGACCAAAGTTAGCTGCTCCAAATGGAGAAGGTGGACGTGCTCCCGGTATCCCCCGTACCTACCAGGCCGGTGGGTGTATCTGCTGACCAACCTGGGGGCGCGGGGGTGGAAAGAACTGCGGCTGCTGCTGTGATGATGGAGTCATGATACACAAAAGCTCAGGAAAGGCACGCCAGAAATAACCCTGCTGTCCACAGTAGTTGCAGGTACGTCCCCCAGCACCCCTTCCGCGTTCGTGCCCGCCCCTTGACTGGTAGCCTCGGCCTCCTCCGCCACCGCCTCTGCCTCTGTCTCTGCCTCCCGCGTATCCCAAGCCAGACTGAGCAGATGGGGAGGACTGATGGATGAAGGCACTAGATGTGGGTGTGTCTCCCTCCCATGCTTCTCCCGGCAGGACATCCTCATAGTGCTCCAGTTCTCCGAACACCTCTGCCAAATCTGTGTTCTCTATGTCGGTGACACGACGATGCTGTAGCAAGTTGGGGCGGAAGTCCCTGTATGGCTCTCCGAGGTGGAGCAGGATGGGGTCGATCCACTCCACCATGGAGCAGGGAGCCCCGAGTCCAAGGATCTGACGGCGGATGTCCATCGCCGTGTCCCAGGTATCTGCTATCGGTGCACCTGGCTTAGGATACAGGTGGCGCAGTCTGTCGCGGAGGGTAATGACTAGCGCCATGCCCCGTTCCACGTGACAAGTGGAAAGGTGCTGCCATGCCTCGTGTGGACGAGGGGCACCGCTGCATGCTTTGGTTGGATCTTCCCCTTTCCCTCCAAACCGGAGGTGGCAAATTGCATACGCCTGATCATCTGGAAGAGCACGGACCAGGGCGTTGAAGGACCGTAGAAGAACGCGCTCGTCGGTGTCGTCAGATGGCGGTGTGAGGTACAAGTCCTCAAGACCGTGCTCTGCTGCCCACGCAAGGAACGTATCTTTCCGAGCAAGGAAGTCGCATGCGCCTAGAGGTGGTGGCGTTAGATCCTTTTGTGACATGACCATTGTTAGGTCGTCCCATGTCATGGTGTCGGAGGTGCCGGCGGGTTGATTCGCCGGTTGGCTCCCCGTGGGTTGGTTAACGCCGGGCACAGGATCACCTCCCGGCACTCAGCCGACGGCACTCATGCTCGGTGCTGAGCAGTGCCCTGGTGTGCGGGAGCTTGCAGTGGTAACTGGCCCCTTCTAGAAGTCAGATCCATTGATGGGCGTGAGCGCATAAAGGAAAAGAAGGGACAACGCAAAGGATTTCCTTGTGCACATTTTGGCTGTTCCTGGTAGGTCTGCAACCTTGTTTAGTCTTGTTCATGCCACATGGGGTGACCTGGTCATCTCCTCGTCCCCATGCTGGTCTCTTGCTGTGCGGTCTTGGCGGGCTCCACCCCCTTAAGACTATCTCGCATGGCTCTACTTCTACGCACAGACCTAGGGAGGATCTGGCCTCCTAGCGTGTGCGACGCGGGCGGCTACGGCCTGCTGCAGTGGCGGCGGGAGCCGTCACTGACCTTCAGCACCGTGGTAGAGGCCGCCATGCGATTTTCAGGCGCTAGCTAGCAATGTCCATGCCCTGCGATCAGGGCTCTGATACCATGATATTGAGATTGCGAATCTAATGGGACCACTCTCATTGAAAATGGTTAACCATGGTGCAAGCTATTGTTGGGTTTGCGCGGCGGCCATGGAGGTTGCCATCACCTCTCACGTCGACGAGGAACAGCCCTACAGGGTGAAGCTCGCTGTTCGAGCTCACCCGTCAGGCCGGCGAGCAAAGCTCACCAGCACTCGACCAACCTCAAGGGCGAAACATCACTCGGGTCCCAAACAGGCATACAAGCTCTACTGTGAGTTTGAACCTAACATATGTCAGTCGAAACTAACCCAAGTTCACATACAAGCCTAATCTATGTCACAAACTGAGTCATGCGAGAGTAAATATGGTATGCAGAAGCAAGCTGCCAGTTGGGGCTGGGGCGATGCTTCCAGGAAGGAAGCGGGCACGTGTGACGCCGGCGGAAGTGGCACCAGGCCACTGGTGGCGCGTACGTTCACTGTGCATCGCCTCTGCTCTCTGTGCCAGCATGACCTGCACACTCATGGCCACTCAGAAGGGAAATGTACATACAGGAGAGACTTAACAATTCAGAGACTGATGGAGATCGAGTTGACAAAGAGGACAAGGGACAAGAGGGTGACACAGTCAATGAAAATCATAGAGAAGACATGGGGTACTATGATGCAAATGACTGGGAAGAGGAGGATCTGGATGGAAGTGTGAACACTGATATACTAATCTGCTTAAAAAGTGATGCCTCTGGTAAGAAACCCTCTCCAAGCCCATGAATTGGTGTGAGGGAGGAGAGAATTCAAGATTACGACAAAGTACATAATCAAAGAACAATGCATTACGAGACTTGACGATGCAAACGCTGTCTGCGTAAGAAATCATTCAAGCCTTGAATCGAGGCAAAAACCCTGAGAAGGAAACAAAGGCAACCGGTCACATTGATCCTCCAGAAGCCAGAGAGATGTGATACAACCACAAATACGTGCAAAAAAAAGGTTAGGAAGATGACCATGCCAAAGCTCGAAGGGTATGATTTGGTGAAGGAGCGGACCATGAGAACCATATTACACGCATTATATGATAGTGCAAGAGAGAAGATGGGAAAGGCCGGACTTGGAAATGGGAATGGAGGCCCCATCAGCAAGGGTGTGGTTCTAGAATTCAGATACAACGCTCTATTTTGGAGTGTACATGGTTTAGAGGTCAAGAAAAACTGCACGCAACTCAAGAAAACAAGTGGTAAGACCAAGGAATAATTCACTGCACTCAGATGAGAAAACACGGAGCTTTTGGTCTCACACAAGCTCTACTTGAACAAGAAAAGGTTCTAGACCAGAACAGACATCACTCTTCTGACGAAGAGAAAACACCCATTGCATGTAGAAAGAATCATCATTGAGACAAAGGACAAAGTGAAAAAGGTCTCCTAAGAAGTCATGAGCCAGAGGCCCCATGAATTCAGTGTCCACAAGGTCAAGAGGATGAGTCGTGCACGCTTCAGAAGTAGAGAAGGGCATTTTTCCTTCTGTAAAATCAAGGCAGACTGCAGGGCAGGGAACATGGAAGGTGGAGGGATCAAGAGCTGAGACTAACCATGTGTGGAACATGTTTTTGATGACGTAATTGTGAATTCGACAAAGGTGGCATTGCAAGAGGCAAGGGTGCGCAAGGGAAAGGGAGGGTATGACATGCGCAAAGGAAACCCATGAAGAGGCAGGAGGAGTACACAACGACACACAAAACAGATATCACAACACACACCACAATGGAAAACAAGACCACTATTCTGGAGAGTGACCGCGACAATGCCTTGGCTGGACAAAAAGACCATGCCCTGGTCATCTAGGGCTATCACATAAACAAGACTCAGCTTGAGGGATCTCGAGGAAAGAAAGAGGTCTCTCTCAGGACAAGCAACATGGACAATACCAGCACCTTGCACAAGAAGCGCCTGACCAGAGGCATTGCGAACAGAGCGAAAAGTGCCGACAGGAACAAGGGAACCAAGCGCAGCACAATAGAATTTCACGTGGTGAGTGGCTTTGGTATGAAGGATCCAGAAGCCGTCAGACACAGAGAGTTCATGTGCAAGCCGTTTGCACTTTGTTTTGTCTCAAATGGTTGACCATGGAGTGTGCAAGGGCCAAAAACGTCCGGCAGCTACAACCCAACAACATCTAAGTTACCGAGTAAGAGGAGACACCCCTCTTACGGGGTGAGGATCGACAAGCGATCCTCACCCGGCGGCCGGCGAGTGAGGCTTGCCGGCAAGCTGTGAGGTGCGAGGGCAAAGCCCTCGCTCGCCCCTCAAACTCCGGTTTCCGAACTCGGAAAACCTAGCGGCACATTAAAAAAACACGTTGGTTAGCGTACCTATTTTTTTCCTAACCAATCTCAGTTAAAAAGACTATTCTAGGCCTCTTAGGCACTGCTGCCAGAACAAAGCTCTACCTGTGAATATCCAAAGTGAGGGCCAATAGGCTATGCTGCCAGGGTAGAGGCGAGCACACAGGAGCGCGAATCCCGGGACAACAGGATGACATGCCAGGATGCCGTCCGCTCACGATGCATTGCCACCACTTCCTGGACCAGCGTGCCTTGCGCACTCACGATCACAGGGAAAAATATATACAAGGGAATTAACACGCCCCCTTGGACGTGATTGCGGCAGGCTTGCAGCCGATTTGATGCAGATGGAAGAGAAGGGAGGGAGAGGATAGAGCTTTGGTGAGGAAATCGGCCAGCTGGGCCTCACCACTAATGGCACAGATTTGGATGACGTCCTCGTCAGCAGCTTCGTGCACAAAGTGATATTCGGGGTTGATGTGCTTTGTGCGTGGATGCAGCACTCCGTCATTTACAGCAATGCGGCGTGCAGCAGAGTTATCACTATGCAGTGGTATGGGAGGCATGTCCAGTCCCAATTCTTGCAACAAGCACACAAGCCAGATTCCTTCACACGCAGCTTCACCCAATGCCATATACTCTACTTCAGCGATGCTCCGTGCTACACATGAATGCTTTGCACTGTGCCACAACACGGCTGTACCCCACACCATGGTGGCTACGCGTAGCCACCATGACTGCGGACTGCACGATCGCGAGCATAATCACTGTCACAATAGCCATCAAGCATGGGATCCATGGTCAGGGAAAACACCAGTCCAACTTCAGCCGTGTCCAACACATGATACAGCAGCTTAAGCAATGCCTTGTGATGTGTACTGCATGGTTGCTGGCTAAACTGGACAAGTACGTTGACTGCACAGGAGATGTCCGGTCGGGTTGTGGAGACCAAGTATGGCAGGCTGCCCGTGATCTGTCGGTAAAGTGTGGGATCAGTGACCGGTCAATAGTCCATTTTCCATGTGTCAAGCAAGTGTGCATAGACATCTGGGCTCATGGGTGACTTTTGTGGGGGTAAATGCTGCACTAAATGTTGGAAACGTGTGGTGAGATGCGCGATGAATCTACCCTGGTGCAGAGTAAGTGTTCATGCTGATCTGTCTCTAACAGTGGTCATGCCAAGAAGGCAATATCCAAAGAGATGGCCTATAGGCTCCGCTGTCAGGGTGGAGGCGAGCACACAGGAGCGTGCATCCCGGGATGACAGGATGACATGCCAGGATGCCGTCTGCTCACGATGCGTCGCCTCCACTTCCTGGACGAGCGTGCCCTGCGCACCCACGACCACAGGGAAAAACATATACAAGGGAATTATCAACCAAACGCGGCACAATAGAATTTCATATGGTGTGTGGCTTTGGTATGAAGGATCTAGAAGCTGTCAGACACAAGAGCAGAGGGCATGACATAACAAACTGTACGTACATGAGCAGGGTCGGGAAGATAACAAGGCACAAAACTGAATTCCAGTTCTTAATCCATGGAAAATCAGTGGGAAAGCTCCCTTGTACGGCCTCCGAATACACACTACTAAGGGCTCCATCCGACTGAAACACAATGAGATAAGACTAAGCACACAAACCTTTACCTCCCTGCTCATGAAGGTTCTGCTTCTGCAGCTAATGAACGAGGGCCCGCTCAAGCTGGCACTTGTCATCCTATAGCTGAGGTATGATGATCACTGAGGACTGCCGTGGATAGGTAGAAGAAGGTGGTAACCATGCTAGGGGGACATAGGACTGGGAAGGGCAATAGAGTAGTGTGGTGTGCCGTAAGAGGGTTGTTACTCGTAAGGACATGGATATGACGGTGGTGTAGTAGGAAATGAATGGGTGGTGTAGATCCCACTAATCTTTGCACAGGGGCAACAGATGGAGCTAGAGGTACTAGAGGAGGATCTCCCTCCAGAATTACAAGTGGTACATGCCTAGTATACATGCATAGCAGAGGCAAGCGTGCATCATTTTTTTGGTCTACAGAATTTTCATACCTGTCTTGCCTTTCTCTTTATTTTGGCCCTGTTTAGAGTCCCGACCACCGCCTCTGCCACAACCAGAACCCTATGAGGGGCTAGAAAAGGACAATAAGGAAGAAGAAGACACAGAGGTGGAATCTGTCACTGCTTAAGTGTTGTTAAAAGTGCCAGAGTGGTGTAATCATTGGCTATGTAGGTTTCTCCACGAGTCTGTGAGGTTTAAGGAGGACAGAAGATCAATTCCGGGAGGAGACTTGTCAGGGACAAGACAAGAAGTGAGACTCCGAGGCCTTGAATTACAACTTTGGAAATCATGGACATGAGATTTATTGCAATGGAGAGTATGGCCAAGAGCTGACGTTGGGGACGGAACGGAGATCATGAAGCAGTTTCTGGTATGCATCGGTGGTATCATCAGCGTGCTGTATTGGGCCGTGTCTCCAACTCCTACTCTGAAGTCGTCGTCGAAGTTTGCAGAATGGCGTGCTCAGTCCGCATCAGGTGTTTTCCCCCTTTGCAGGACTGAGGGGCAATCGTCATCAACGACCCACAACAGGAAGACTCGAATATTTTGAGTCTCCGGGGGCCCATTTCCGTTCTTAACCTTATCCCTGGTTTTGGGATCCAAACCGGGGTTCTTACCTCAAACTCGTGCATTCGCACGAGTTTTCCGGTTTCGAAACTCATAGTTCATCCTAAACAAACTGGAGTTTTGTTTTTGACACGTTGGCGCGAAATCGTCGCGTATGAGGCACGATCAGCGATTTCGCGCCGACTTCTCTCGTGCGCACCCCTCGCTCCTCGCTCTCACCTCGCTCCCCCTATCCCTCCTCCTCGCTTGCTCGCTTGCAAGGAGGGCGAGGGGGGGGGGAGGGCACAAGGCCACAAGGCCTTGCCCTCGAGGCCTTCGTGGCCCCCCAGCCGCCGATAGGGTTGAGGCCGCGATCGGTGGCTGGCGGCTGGCTGGCTAGTGGCCGGCCGGTCGCTTGGCCGGCCGCCGGCCGTCCAACCGGCCGGCAGCGAGCTGGCCGGCAGCCAGCGAAGTGCTGGCCGCCGGCCAGCCCTCGCTAACGCGAGGGGTGGTGCGCAACCACCCCTCGCTTCAACGAGAAGGGAGGGCCGAACCAGCCCACACGCTATATTCCTCCCCACTTATTGTGAACCATCCTAGTTCATGAACAGCAAGCAGGATTGTCAGTCAGTGCGTCATCAACATTGTGAAATAAAATTCAATGATTTCATTCACTAGCTAAACATGAACACGTGCATGGCACTTGGACATAAGCTGCAGCTTGTCGGTCAACACGGCTAGCGGCCTCCCCCCTTTAGGCTGGAGCGTCTGCGCCACAACCATGTTGGGCGTCCCCAACCTCCTATGGTTGTAGAGCATGAATGTCGCCCTAAGGGAATGTTGTTCACTTTTTTCGCGTTTAGGTGGTGCCCCATGACACGCGTCGATCTGTGCAAGCTGCCAGCTCGCTCCAATACTCGTTGACCACCCCTGTGGGCAATCAAGATTCGGGCTTATGAGTTATGTTCAGATCCACACCCGGCCCAATGCACGAGGTATTCCCTAACAACCCGAGATCGAAGAGTACGCTCTCAGTGCTGGAGTAGGCGAAGAACCTCGTATTTGCCATTGGCAGTAAGGACTGCCGATGGTGGCTGAACGGTTCCCGCTGCCGTGTATGTAGCCAACAGGGTCACATGAAACACGTCATGTATCTTCATACTCGATGGAAGCAGCAATCGGTATGCCAGTGGCCCGATGCGTGCAACGATGGGAAGCGGCCCAATCCATTTCGGTAGAATTTTTTGCACCCTTAGCGACTTCAGCCAAAGATTCTTCTTGCTAAGAAACACTCTGTCACCAATGTCAAACGAGACCTCACGGTGAATTTTGTCGGCATATGCCTTTTGTCGTTGCCGAGCAGCTTGAAGGTGACCCTTCGCCTCTTGTAACAAGGAGACAATGTGCTCGGCAAAGGCTTGCACAGAAGGAACCTGTCCTCCTGTACTCCCACTCTTCACCAATGAAGAGGGTACCACTCGATGCCGACCATTGTTCAACACAACTAATGTGAACTCTATAGACTCGTTGACACAGTTATTTACCGTAAACTCTGTCTGCGCTAGGAATTCGTCCCATTCATTCATGATGGGGTCCACGTACATGCGGAGCATTTGTTCCAGAGTGCGGTTCATGCACTCTGTTTGTCCGTCAATTTTAGGGTGAAACATTGTCGAAATCTGGGACTCGCTGCCAAAGTACTCGTGCATCTTTTGCCAGAACTTACTAGCAAACATTCGATCTTGATCGAAGATAATGCGCAACGGCAAGCCGTGGTACTTTACGATACCCTCAAAGAAGAGACAAGCAGTCTCCTCTGTGTTCACGTCAGTGGTTATAGGAATGAAGTGTGTCATCTTTGTTAGAAGATCCACAACCACTAGTATTGCATCGTGGCCACGTGCCGTCTCCGGAAGACCAGTAATGAAGTCCATGCTGACGCACTCCCACAGAGTCCCAAGAATGGGAAGCTATAGAAGGAGTTCAGCAGGCTTCTTGTTACTAGCCTTATTCCTAAGACATGGGTCGCATGTCATGCAATACTTACGAACATTGACACTCCATCCTGGCCACCAATAGTGGTCCAAGAGTGCCTGTCCGGTCTTTTGAGGTCCCACATAACCTACGACCGGCGGGTCGTATAACTGGGAGATAATCTTTGCTTGATGGTCTCCCAAGTTTGGCACAACAACTTGTTCTCCGTGCCAAAAGATTCATGTGGCCTCCACCAAATCGTGCTCATCCAAATTTTGAGAGTCTTGAAACCAAGGATCCACACAGTATCCCATCCGGATCCTATTTACAAAACCGTTGTAATGGATAATCTCTCGTGGTGATTGTCGTAGAGGTTCAGAGGGATATGGTGTTTGTACTTTTGCTATTGCAATGGCAATGAAACACCCACTGACCTCGGTGGTTGCTTTAATTTCCACAGGCTGTCGGCTTAGTGGATTGGCCATATTGATGTGTCCTGGCCGATGTTTCCATGTGAACGAGAATCGGCCCAGGTATTCGCTCCGACGCGCCTGCCGTCTTGACAGGTTCGATTGCGTTTGGAAAGATACCAATGGGTTATGGTCGATCACGACCGTAACGCCCCCTTCGGCACCCTCGAGGTAGCAACGCCACATCTTGAAAGCGTGTACTACNACAATTAGATGTCCATTCCCAGTGTACGTCTTTTCGAGTGAGCCTGGTTAGCGTTGCGACCACGGTCGAATCCCCTTCCATAAACCGTCGAAAGTAGTTTGTAAGGCCGAGAAAAGACTGAATCTGCCCAACATTTTCCGGGAGTAACGAGTCTACAATGGCTTGGACCTTTCGTGGGTCAACACGGATGCCGTCCTTGCCGATGATGTGTCCAATGTATTCGAGCTCATCTTGTGCAAACTTGCACTTGCTCAGTTTCGCGTAGAACTTTTGTTCCCGAAGGATTGTGAGGACTTTGCGCAGATATTCTATGTGCTCTTCTATTGATTTGGATAAGACAAGGATGACGTCCAGGGAAACCAAGACAAATCGACTGAGTTTCTTGGCGCACGTTTGGTTCATTTATCCTTGGAAGGTTGCCGGGGAATTTGTAAGCCTGAAGCATAATTCTCTGAACTGATAGTGTCCCATGTGCATTCAAAACACGGTTTTGGGCACATCATCTTCCGTGATGCGGATGTGATGGTACCAAATCCAAGGACGAAAATATTTTTTCCACATGGAGTTGGTAAAAAAGGTCTTCAATCCGTGGTAGAGGGAATCGATTTTTCACCGTCAGCTTGTTCAACGTCCAATAATCTACACACATACGTAAACCATCGTCCTTCTTATTCACAAAAAGGATCGGTGTACCGTATGTCGAGCTACTTGACTCAATCCATCCTTTCGTAAGGTACTCTTTGATTTGGCGTTTGGCCTCTTGCCTTTCTGCTGGACTAAGGCAATACATGGGTCTGAACGGAGGGGTCGCCCCCAGTTGCAGCGGAATCGTGTGGCCCATGTGTCTTTCTGGTTGAAGCCCATCCGGTGAGTCTTGGAATACATCCGAGAACTCTGCCAATAGGGATTTAATCTCTTGTGGCGTGTCTTCCTTCACGTCGTCCTCCACTTTCTGTAGCTGAGCGAAGAAGTATCGACAACCTTGTCAAATACTTCTCTTAACCTGCATTGCAGACAAGCTGGCATGCACTTTGAGTCGGTTCGGTGATAATTCCGCACTCGGAATCAACGTAAAACAACGCTGTCCTTTTCAGAGGATCAAACGCTTTGATTCAAAGCACATTAGAGCCTTGTTTTCACAGAGCCAAGGATCGCCTAGCACCATATCAATCGGGTCAAGAAGGTTGAGTACCTTCAATGTGACACTCTGTGTGTACCCCTGAATACAAATTCTTGCTTTACAAGTACCGATCACGGGTACCGTACGGTTTTCACCGACAACAACTACGCCATTTGATGGCTTGTACTTCAGGTCAACCTGTCGGGTAAAGCCAAGGCTAACAAAAGAGTCGTCTCCTTCAGTGTCAACAAGTACGTTTGCGGGAGGACGAGCTAGGTGTCCTTTGAATTGCATTGTCATGTTGCCTCCACTCTTCCGAGTGAACAGCCTCGACGATGGCAAGCCGAGTTTGTGATAAACACGAAATCTGGATGGCGGATGACGCAGGTCTCATGATTCACCTACTCTAGTCCATATCTTGTTGGGACGTGTGAATTATGCTAGCATCTTCCAGTCCTTAAATTTCAATGGGTCGAAATCGTCGACTAAAGGTACCGCGGGCGTGATTGAACTCATCGCTTTGAGGGTCGTTTGCTTCAATCACTGTGTTACACATTTCTTGCACAATGGTCAGTGTCGCCACCACTAAGCAGGTTTGGTCATGCAATTTGTCTGGTGATGCAAGATTCAGTGGGCAATGTCGATGAGCAAGTGCAGAATGTGGTTCAATAAGAGGGGAGAAAACAACAGAGAAATTTAAACTCGTCAAAAACTCAAATTGTTTAACATCCTTGTCTGAAAACATGAACCCACACTCGTGATCCAGTTTTACCCCTGAGTGGTCCCCACTAACGTCACTCAGGGGTGGGGAAAACTCGCCCCACGGCCTTGTCCGTTACCACGGTCAGGCCCATTGTCGCGACCGCGACCCTGTCCACGACCCTGTCCACGGCCTCCTACTACAGACTCCCCACGAGGTGCTGCGGCTGCGGCTAACGTCGCGGCCACTTGTCCACTACCAGCAGCCTCAGGGCATTGAGCCCAGAAGTGTCCGGCCTGCATGCAGTTGTGGCATAGTCCCTCGTAGAAGGCCGTGTTACGACGCTTGCGCGCCACCTGCAGCTTGTCATTGTCGTGGCCACGCTTGTGGTTGGGGGGCTTGTTCCCACCAGTCTTCTTGGCTAAGGGGTTTGCCGGCTGCTTGCCCTTCACCCCGCCCCGCTGCCCGGCTGTCCCTCCAGCCCCTGTAGCACCCATGCATGCATCGCGGCCTTGCTGTGCACGGACGTTTGGCCATGCATCTGAGTAGTGCTTCGGGTTTGCCGAACACACTTCGCTCATGTAGTCTCGCAACGCCTTCTGACTTGTCCAAGCTTGGCCCGTTGCGGTCGTGGTGGTCTTGTCTTTTAGCTTCTTACAAAACCATCGTGCAAGTACTCCAGCAGCAAGTACTCTCAGTACTTGAAGGTCTTAGTACCGTCGCTCTCGGTGTGGTTTCGGCTTCCTTTACGAGCACGGTAAACTTGCTCAACTAGGCTTCAAGCGAGTTACCCAGCTGCCTTAAGGCCTTAAAAACTCTGCGCCATCCACCAGCCAAAGTCACTGACAAACAAAATCTTTGCCATGAAGCGGCTCCTCACAGTGAGAATGGAGGAGCAAGATGATATCATCTCCGCCATGCAGTCGATCAAGTCGCTTACCTCACAATGCAACGACGTGGGGTGGAAGATCGACCCACAGCTCCAAGCAATGGCCCTCCACATGGCCCAAACTGACAGTTGGGGTCCACTCATCACCGTTCTCAATAGATGGTCAGAGGACAAGCTCACCTATGGCGCAGTCGCAAAGTAAATTTGCAACGAGGCGCATCGCCGGAGCTGCAGGGAGTCCTCATCCTCCTCATCGACCCTCATCACCAAAACGTGTGATGGCAGAAGTGGGGGCAGAAGAAGCGGCGGAAAGGGCGGCGGCAAGAAGGGCGCCAAGAGGCCGCAACTGCAGCAAGGAGGGTCATTGGGCCCGTGAGTGCTCAGAGGAGGCAATGACCGGCGGCAAGAACAGCAAAGACATGCTCCTCAACGGAAACAAGAACCACTTCCTGAAGAAAGCCAATGGGTGTTGCCTAGATTTCAGGGTTGAGGAACACACCCAGGTCGAGAGGGTGGGGTTCTTCACTCACGAGAAGTCCTCAAAGGCAATGGTGGTCGCGAACGACAAAGTCGAGCCGGCGGCCGGCAAAGGCGACATGGAGATGGAAGTCATGGTGGGTGGTAAGAAAGAGATGTGCACAATCTGTGATGTGCTGCACGTCCCCAACCTGGCTGGCATCCTGAGTGTCAGCCACTTTACGGACAAGGGGTATGAGGTGCTCTCCATAGGATAGGCGCAGTGGTGCACATCGACGGCGACGGCGAGGTCGTGCTGGAGGCGAAGCGCAAGGCGGTCTCTACATTGTGGAGACCAAGGTGGTCCATGCGGCATCGGACACAGCATACTCATAGGAGCGCATCCTCAACATGGCCAAGGGAGGAAGCGCTGATCTGGAGTTGTGGCATCGACGGTTAGGGCACTCGGTACCACCAACCGTTAAGAAGATGATGAAGCGTGACATGGTGCGCAGCCTTGTCATCGACGATGCAGCAGACGCGGTAGTAGATTTAGAAGTGTGTGTGTGTGTGTGTGTGTGTGTGTGTGTGTGTGTGTGTGTGTGTGTGTGTGTGTGTGTGTGTGTGTGTGTGTGTG
>SZWC01028641.1:12053-27624 GCA_023375785.1 Penium margaritaceum
AACCAGTTCGCACCACTCCGCAACCAGTTCGCACCACTCCGCAACCAGTTCGCACCACTCCGCAACCAGTTCACACCACTCCGCAACCAGTTCGCACCACTCCGCAACCAGTTCGCACCACTCCACAACCAGTTCGCACCAATCCGCAACCAGTTCCCACCACTCCCCAACCAGTTCCCACCACTCTGCAAGCCATTTCAACCACGCCGCAACCAGTTTGCACCAGTCGGCAACCAGTTCGCACCACTCTGCAACAAGTTTGCACGACTCCACAACCAATTCCCACCATTTTGCAACCAGTTCGCACCACTCCACAACCAGTTTGCACAACTCTGCAACCAGTTCTCACTACTCCACAACCGGTTTGCACCACTCCGCAACCAGATCGCACCGCTCTGCAACTAGTTCGCATCACTCCGCAACCAGTTCGCACCACTCCGCAACCAGTTTGCACCAATCCGCAATCAGTTCGCATCACTCTGCAACCAGTTCGCACCACTCCGCAACCAGATCGCACCACTGTGCAGCCATTTGTACCACTCCGCAACCAGTTTGCACCGCTCCGCAACCAGTTTGCACCCCTCCACAACCAGTTCGCATCGGTCAGCAACCAGTTCGCTCTTCTCCGCAACCATTTTGCACCACTCCGCAACCAGTTCGCACCACTCTGCAAACAGTTCGCACCACTACGTAACTAGTTCGCACCACTCCGCAACCAGTTCGCACCACTCTGCAAACAATTCGCACCACTCCGCAACCAGTTGGCAACATTCCGCAACCAGTTTGCACCACTCCGCAAGCAGTTCGCACCACTCCGTAACCAGTTCTCACCACGCCACAACCAGTTCACACCACTCGGCAACCAGTCTGCACCAATCCGCAACCAGTTCGCAACACTCCGCAACCAGTTTGCACCACTCCGCAACCAGTTCGCACCACTCCGCAGCCCGTTTGCACCACTCCGCAACCAGTTCGCACCACTCTGCAGCCAGTTTGCACCACTCCGCAACCAGTTCCCACCACTCCGCAACCAGTTCGCACCACTCGGCATCCAGTTGGCACCACTCCGCAACCATTTCGCACCACTCTGCAACCAGTTCACACCACTCTGCAACCAGTTCACACCACTCCGCAACTAGTTCGCACCACTCCGCAGCCAGTTTGCACCACTCCGCAACCAGTTTGCACCACTCCGCAAGCAGTTCGCACCTCTCCGCAACCAGTTCGCACCACGCCACAACCAGTTCACACCACTCGGCAACCAGTCTGCACCACTCCGCAACCAGTTCGCACCACTCCACAAGCAGTTCCCACCACTCCGCAACCAGTTCGCACCACTCGGCATCCAGTTGGCACCACTCCGCAACCATTTCGCACCACTCTGCAACCAGTTCACACCACTCTGCAACCAGTTCACACCACTCCGCAACTAGTTCGCACCACTCCGCAGCCAGTTTGCACCACTCCGCAACCAGTTTGCACCACTCCGCAAGCAGTTCGCACCTCTCCGCAACCAGTTCGCACCACGCCACAACCAGTTCACACCACTCGGCAACCAGTCTGCACCACTCCGCAACCAGTTCGCACCACTCCACAAGCAGTTCCCACCACTCCGCAACCAGTTCGCACCACTCGGCATCCAGTTGGCACCACTCCGCAACCATTTCGCACCACTCTGCAACCAGTTCACACCACTCTGCAACCAGTTCACACCACTCCGCAACTAGTTCGCACCACTCCGCAGCCAGTTTGCACCACTCCGCAACCAGTTTGCACCACTCCGCAAGCAGTTCGCACCTCTCCGCAACCAGTTCGCACCACGCCACAACCAGTTCACACCACTCGGCAACCAGTCTGCACCACTCCGCAACCAGTTCGCACCACTCCACAAGCAGTTCCCACCACTCCGCAACCAGTTCGCACCACTCGGCATCCAGTTGGCACCACTCCGCAACCATTTCGCACCACTCTGCAACCAGTTCACACCACTCTGCAACCAGTTCACACCACTCCGCAACTAGTTCGCACCACTCCGCAGCCAGTTTGCACCACTCCGCAACCAGTTTGCACCACTCCGCAAGCAGTTCGCACCTCTCCGCAACCAGTTCGCACCACGCCACAACCAGTTCACACCACTCGGCAACCAGTCTGCACCAATCCGCAACCAGTTTGCACCACTTCTCAACCAGTTCGCACCACTCCGCAACCAGTTCGCACCACTCAACAACCAGTTCATACCACTCCGCAACCAGTTCCCACCACTCCGCAACCAGTTCGCACCACTCCGTGACCAGTTCGCACAACTCCGCAACCAGTTCGCACCACTCCGCAGCCAATTCGCACCACCCTGCAGCCAGTTTGCACCACTCCGCAACCAGTTCCCACCACTCCGCAACCAGTTCGCACCACTCTGCAACCAGTTCACACCAATCCGCAACTAGTTCGCACCACTCCGCAACTAGTTCGCACCACTCCGCAACCTAATCGCACAACTCCGCAACCTAATCACACCACTCCACAACCCGTTCGCACCACTCCGCAACCAGTTCGCACCACTCCACAACCAGATGACACCACTTTGCAACCAGTTCTTACCACTTCGCAATCTGTTCACACCACTCCGCAACCTGTTCTCACCACTTCACCACCAGTTTGGACCACTCCGCAACCAGTTCGGACCGCTCCGCAACGAGTTGGCACCACTCCGCAACCAGTTTGCACCACTCCGCAACCAGTTCGCACCACTCCGCAACCAATTCGCACCACTCCGCAACCAGTTCTCTCCACTCTGCAACCAGTTCGTACCACTCCGCAACCAGTTCGCACCACTCCGCAGCCCGTTTGCACCACTCCGCAACCCGTTCGCACCACTCCGCAACCCGTTCGCACCACTCCGCAACCCGTTCGCACCACTCCGCAACCCGTTCGCACCACTCCGCAACCCGTTCGCACCACTCCGCAACCCGTTCGCACCACTCCGCAACCCGTTCGCACCACTCCGCAACCCGTTCGCACCACTCCGCAACCCGTTCGCACCACTCCGCAACCCGTTCGCACCACTCCGCAACCCGTTCGCACCACTCCGCAACCCGTTCGCACCACTCCGCAACCCGTTCGCACCACTCCGCAACCCGTTCGCACCACTCCGCAACCCGTTCGCACCACTCCGCAACCCGTTCGCACCACTCCGCAACCCGTTCGCACCACTCCGCAACCCGTTCGCACCACTCCGCAACCCGTTCGCACCACTCCGCAACCCGTTCGCACCACTCCGCAACCCGTTCGCACCACTCCGCAACCCGTTCGCACCACTCCGCAACCCGTTCGCACCACTCCGCAACCCGTTCGCACCACTCCGCAACCCGTTCGCACCACTCCGCAACCCGTTCGCACCACTCCGCAACCCGTTCGCACCACTCCGCAACCCGTTCGCACCACTCCGCAACCCGTTCGCACCACTCCGCAACCCGTTCGCACCACTCCGCAACCCGTTCGCACCACTCCGCAACCCGTTCGCACCACTCCGCAACCCGTTCGCACCACTCCGCAACCCGTTCGCACCACTCCGCAACCCGTTCGCACCACTCCGCAACCCGTTCGCACCACTCCGCAACCCGTTCGCACCACTCCGCAACCCGTTCGCACCACTCCGCAACCCGTTCGCACCACTCCGCAACCCGTTCGCACCACTCCGCAACCCGTTCGCACCACTCCGCAACCCGTTCGCACCACTCCGCAACCCGTTCGCACCACTCCGCAACCCGTTCGCACCACTCCGCAACCCGTTCGCACCACTCCGCAACCCGTTCGCACCACTCCGCAACCCGTTCGCACCACTCCGCAACCCGTTCGCACCACTCCGCAACCCGTTCGCACCACTCCGCAACCCGTTCGCACCACTCCGCAACCCGTTCGCACCACTCCGCAACCCGTTCGCACCACTCCGCAACCCGTTCGCACCACTCCGCAACCCGTTCGCACCACTCCGCAACCCGTTCGCACCACTCCGCAACCCGTTCGCACCACTCCGCAACCCGTTCGCACCACTCCGCAACCCGTTCGCACCACTCCGCAACCCGTTCGCACCACTCCGCAACCCGTTCGCACCACTCCGCAACCCGTTCGCACCACTCCGCAACCCGTTCGCACCACTCCGCAACCCGTTCGCACCACTCCGCAACCCGTTCGCACCACTCCGCAACCCGTTCGCACCACTCCGCAACCCGTTCGCACCACTCCGCAACCCGTTCGCACCACTCCGCAACCCGTTCGCACCACTCCGCAACCCGTTCGCACCACTCCGCAACCCGTTCGCACCACTCCGCAACCCGTTCGCACCACTCCGCAACCCGTTCGCACCACTCCGCAACCCGTTCGCACCACTCCGCAACCCGTTCGCACCACTCCGCAACCCGTTCGCACCACTCCGCAACCCGTTCGCACCACTCCGCAACCCGTTCGCACCACTCCGCAACCCGTTCGCACCACTCCGCAACCCGTTCGCACCACTCCGCAACCCGTTCGCACCACTCCGCAACCCGTTCGCACCACTCCGCAACCCGTTCGCACCACTCCGCAACCCGTTCGCACCACTCCGCAACCCGTTCGCACCACTCCGCAACCCGTTCGCACCACTCCGCAACCCGTTCGCACCACTCCGCAACCCGTTCGCACCACTCCGCAACCCGTTCGCACCACTCCGCAACCCGTTCGCACCACTCCGCAACCCGTTCGCACCACTCCGCAACCCGTTCGCACCACTCCGCAACCCGTTCGCACCACTCCGCAACCCGTTCGCACCACTCCGCAACCCGTTCGCACCACTCCGCAACCCGTTCGCACCACTCCGCAACCCGTTCGCACCACTCCGCAACCCGTTCGCACCACTCCGCAACCCGTTCGCACCACTCCGCAACCCGTTCGCACCACTCCGCAACCCGTTCGCACCACTCCGCAACCCGTTCGCACCACTCCGCAACCCGTTCGCACCACTCCGCAACCCGTTCGCACCACTCCGCAACCCGTTCGCACCACTCCGCAACCCGTTCGCACCACTCCGCAACCCGTTCGCACCACTCCGCAACCCGTTCGCACCACTCCGCAACCCGTTCGCACCACTCCGCAACCCGTTCGCACCACTCCGCAACCCGTTCGCACCACTCCGCAACCCGTTCGCACCACTCCGCAACCCGTTCGCACCACTCCGCAACCCGTTCGCACCACTCCGCAACCCGTTCGCACCACTCCGCAACCCGTTCGCACCACTCCGCAACCCGTTCGCACCACTCCGCAACCCGTTCGCACCACTCCGCAACCCGTTCGCACCACTCCGCAACCCGTTCGCACCACTCCGCAACCCGTTCGCACCACTCCGCAACCCGTTCGCACCACTCCGCAACCCGTTCGCACCACTCCGCAACCCGTTCGCACCACTCCGCAACCCGTTCGCACCACTCCGCAACCCGTTCGCACCACTCCGCAACCCGTTCGCACCACTCCGCAACCCGTTCGCACCACTCCGCAACCCGTTCGCACCACTCCGCAACCCGTTCGCACCACTCCGCAACCCGTTCGCACCACTCCGCAACCCGTTCGCACCACTCCGCAACCCGTTCGCACCACTCCGCAACCCGTTCGCACCACTCCGCAACCCGTTCGCACCACTCCGCAACCCGTTCGCACCACTCCGCAACCCGTTCGCACCACTCCGCAACCCGTTCGCACCACTCCGCAACCCGTTCGCACCACTCCGCAACCCGTTCGCACCACTCCGCAACCCGTTCGCACCACTCCGCAACCCGTTCGCACCACTCCGCAACCCGTTCGCACCACTCCGCAACCCGTTCGCACCACTCCGCAACCCGTTCGCACCACTCCGCAACCCGTTCGCACCACTCCGCAACCCGTTCGCACCACTCCGCAACCCGTTCGCACCACTCCGCAACCCGT
The DNA here is from genome assembly GCA_023375785.1 of Penium margaritaceum. NCBI lineage: Eukaryota > Viridiplantae > Streptophyta > Zygnematophyceae > Desmidiales > Peniaceae > Penium > Penium margaritaceum. The sequence continues at coordinate 18,003 of SZWC01028641.1, forward strand.
TCGCACCACTCCGCAACCCGTTCGCACCACTCCGCAACCCGTTCGCACCACTCCGCAACCCGTTCGCACCACTCCGCAACCCGTTCGCACCACTCCGCAACCCGTTCGCACCACTCCGCAACCCGTTCGCACCACTCCGCAACCCGTTCGCACCACTCCGCAACCCGTTCGCACCACTCCGCAACCCGTTCGCACCACTCCGCAACCCGTTCGCACCACTCCGCAACCCGTTCGCACCACTCCGCAACCCGTTCGCACCACTCCGCAACCCGTTCGCACCACTCCGCAACCCGTTCGCACCACTCCGCAACCCGTTCGCACCACTCCGCAACCCGTTCGCACCACTCCGCAACCCGTTCGCACCACTCCGCAACCCGTTCGCACCACTCCGCAACCCGTTCGCACCACTCCGCAACCCGTTCGCACCACTCCGCAACCCGTTCGCACCACTCCGCAACCCGTTCGCACCACTCCGCAACCCGTTCGCACCACTCCGCAACCCGTTCGCACCACTCCGCAACCCGTTCGCACCACTCCGCAACCCGTTCGCACCACTCCGCAACCCGTTCGCACCACTCCGCAACCCGTTCGCACCACTCCGCAACCCGTTCGCACCACTCCGCAACCCGTTCGCACCACTCCGCAACCCGTTCGCACCACTCCGCAACCCGTTCGCACCACTCCGCAACCCGTTCGCACCACTCCGCAACCCGTTCGCACCACTCCGCAACCAGTTCGCACCACTCCGCAACCAGTTCGCACCACTCCGCAACCAGTTCTCACCACTCCGCAACCAGTTCGGACCACTTTGTAAGCAGTTTGCACCACTCCGCAACCAGTCCCCACCACTCCGCAACCAGTTCAGACCACTCCACAACATGTTCCCACCACTCCGCAACCAGTTGGCACCACTCCGCAACCAGTTCGCACCACTTGGTAACCAGTTGGCACCACTCTGCAACCAGTTCGTACCACTCTAGAACCAGTTCGCACCACTCCAAAACCATTTCGCACCACTCGGGGACCAATTCGCACCATTCCAAATCCAGTTCGCACCACTCAGCAACCAGTTTGCACCTCTTTGCAACCAGTTTCGAGGACTCTGCATACAGTTTGCACCACTCCGCAACCAGTTCGCACGACACCGCAACCCGTTTGCACCACTCCGCAACCAGTTTGCACCACTCCGCAACCAGTTCGCACCACTCTGCAACCAGTTCACACCACTCCGCAACCAGTTCGCACCACTCCGCAACCAGTTCGCACCACTCCGCATCCGGTTCGCACCACTCCGCAAGCTGTTTCCACTACTCCGCAACCAGTTTGCACCAGTCCGCAACCAGTTTGCACCACTCTGCAACAAGTTTGCACGACTCCACAACCAGTTCGCACCACTCTGCAACCATTTCACACCACTCCGCAATCAGTTCGCACCACTCCGCATCCACTTCGCACCACTCCGCAACCAGTTTGCACCACTCCGCAACCAGTTCGCACCAGTCCGCAACCAATTCGCACCACTCCGCAACCATTTCGCACCACTCGACAACCAGTTCGCACCACTCCGATACCACTTCGCACCACTCCGCAACCAGTTCGCACCACTCCGCAAGCAGTTTCCACCACTCCGCACCAAGTTTGCACCAGGCAGCAACCAGTTCGCACCACTCTGCAACCAGTTTGCATGACTCCACAACCAGTTCGCACCATTCCGCAACCAGTTCGTACCACTCTGCAACCAGTTGGAACCACTCCGCAACCAGTTCGCACCACTCTGCAACCCGTTCGCACCACTCCGCAACCAGTTCCCACTACTCCACAACCGGTTCGCACCACGCCGCAACCAGGTGGCACCACGCCGCAACCAGTTCGCACCTCTCCGCAACCTGTTCGCATCACTCCGCAACCAGTTCGCGCCACTCCGCAGCCAGCTCGCACCAATCCGCTACCAGTTCGCACCACTCCGGGACCAGTTCGCACCATTCCGCAACCAGTTCGTACCACTCTGCAACCAGTTGGCACCACTCCGTAACCCGTTCGCACCAGTCCGCAACCAGTGCGAACCACTCCGCAACCAGTTCGGACCACTCCGCAACCAGTTCGGACCACTCCGCAACCAGTTCGGACCACTCCGCAACCAGTTCGGACCACTCCGCAACCAGTTCGGACCACTCCGCAACCAGTTCGGACCACTCCGCAACCAGTTCGGACCACTCCGCAACCAGTTCGGACCACTCCGCAACCAGTTCGGACCACTCCGCAACCAGTTCGGACCACTCCGCAACCAGTTCGGACCACTCCGCAACCAGTTCGGACCACTCCGCAACCAGTTCGGACCACTCCGCAACCAGTTCGGACCACTCCGCAACCAGTTCGGACCACTCCGCAACCAGTTCGGACCACTCCGCAACCAGTTCGGACCACTCCGCAACCAGTTCGGACCACTCCGCAACCAGTTCGGACCACTCCGCAACCAGTTCGGACCACTCCGCAACCAGTTCGGACCACTCCGCAACCAGTTCGGACCACTCCGCAACCAGTTCGGACCACTCCGCAACCAGTTCGGACCACTCCGCAACCAGTTCGGACCACTCCGCAACCAGTTCGGACCACTCCGCAACCAGTTCGGACCACTCCGCAACCAGTTCGGACCACTCCGCAACCAGTTCGGACCACTCCGCAACCAGTTCGGACCACTCCGCAACCAGTTCGGACCACTCCGCAACCAGTTCGGACCACTCCGCAACCAGTTCGGACCACTCCGCAACCAGTTCGGACCACTCCGCAACCAGTTCGGACCACTCCGCAACCAGTTCGGACCACTCCGCAACCAGTTCGGACCACTCCGCAACCAGTTCGGACCACTCCGCAACCAGTTCGGACCACTCCGCAACCAGTTCGGACCACTCCGCAACCAGTTCGGACCACTCCGCAACCAGTTCGGACCACTCCGCAACCAGTTCGGACCACTCCGCAACCAGTTCGGACCACTCCGCAACCAGTTCGGACCACTCCGCAACCAGTTCGGACCACTCCGCAACCAGTTCGGACCACTCCGCAACCAGTTCGGACCACTCCGCAACCAGTTCGGACCACTCCGCAACCAGTTCGGACCACTCCGCAACCAGTTCGGACCACTCCGCAACCAGTTCGGACCACTCCGCAACCAGTTCGGACCACTCCGCAACCAGTTCGGACCACTCCGCAACCAGTTCGGACCACTCCGCAACCAGTTCGGACCACTCCGCAACCAGTTCGGACCACTCCGCAACCAGTTCGGACCACTCCGCAACCAGTTCGGACCACTCCGCAACCAGTTCGGACCACTCCGCAACCAGTTCGGACCACTCCGCAACCAGTTCGGACCACTCCGCAACCAGTTCGGACCACTCCGCAACCAGTTCGGACCACTCCGCAACCAGTTCGGACCACTCCGCAACCAGTTCGGACCACTCCGCAACCAGTTCGGACCACTCCGCAACCAGTTCGGACCACTCCGCAACCAGTTCGGACCACTCCGCAACCAGTTCGGACCACTCCGCAACCAGTTCGGACCACTCCGCAACCAGTTCGGACCACTCCGCAACCAGTTCGGACCACTCCGCAACCAGTTCGGACCACTCCGCAACCAGTTCGGACCACTCCGCAACCAGTTCGGACCACTCCGCAACCAGTTCGGACCACTCCGCAACCAGTTCGGACCACTCCGCAACCAGTTCGGACCACTCCGCAACCAGTTCGGACCACTCCGCAACCAGTTCGGACCACTCCGCAACCAGTTCGGACCACTCCGCAACCAGTTCGGACCACTCCGCAACCAGTTCGGACCACTCCGCAACCAGTTCGGACCACTCCGCAACCAGTTCGGACCACTCCGCAACCAGTTCGGACCACTCCGCAACCAGTTCGGACCACTCCGCAACCAGTTCGGACCACTCCGCAACCAGTTCGGACCACTCCGCAACCAGTTCGGACCACTCCGCAACCAGTTCGGACCACTCCGCAACCAGTTCGGACCACTCCGCAACCAGTTCGGACCACTCCGCAACCAGTTCGGACCACTCCGCAACCAGTTCGGACCACTCCGCAACCAGTTCGGACCACTCCGCAACCAGTTCGGACCACTCCGCAACCAGTTCGGACCACTCCGCAACCAGTTCGGACCACTCCGCAACCAGTTCGGACCACTCCGCAACCAGTTCGGACCACTCCGCAACCAGTTCGGACCACTCCGCAACCAGTTCGGACCACTCCGCAACCAGTTCGGACCACTCCGCAACCAGTTCGGACCACTCCGCAACCAGTTCGGACCACTCCGCAACCAGTTCGGACCACTCCGCAACCAGTTCGGACCACTCCGCAACCAGTTCGGACCACTCCGCAACCAGTTCGGACCACTCCGCAACCAGTTCGGACCACTCCGCAACCAGTTCGGACCACTCCGCAACCAGTTCGGACCACTCCGCAACCAGTTCGGACCACTCCGCAACCAGTTCGGACCACTCCGCAACCAGTTCGGACCACTCCGCAACCAGTTCGGACCACTCCGCAACCAGTTCGGACCACTCCGCAACCAGTTCGGACCACTCCGCAACCAGTTCGGACCACTCCGCAACCAGTTCGGACCACTCCGCAACCAGTTCGGACCACTCCGCAACCAGTTCGGACCACTCCGCAACCAGTTCGGACCACTCCGCAACCAGTTCGGACCACTCCGCAACCAGTTCGGACCACTCCGCAACCAGTTCGGACCACTCCGCAACCAGTTCGGACCACTCCGCAACCAGTTCGGACCACTCCGCAACCAGTTCGGACCACTCCGCAACCAGTTCGGACCACTCCGCAACCAGTTCGGACCACTCCGCAACCAGTTCGGACCACTCCGCAACCAGTTCGGACCACTCCGCAACCAGTTCGGACCACTCCGCAACCAGTTCGGACCACTCCGCAACCAGTTCGGACCACTCCGCAACCAGTTCGGACCACTCCGCAACCAGTTCGGACCACTCCGCAACCAGTTCGGACCACTCCGCAACCAGTTCGGACCACTCCGCAACCAGTTCGGACCACTCCGCAACCAGTTCGGACCACTCCGCAACCAGTTCGGACCACTCCGCAACCAGTTCGGACCACTCCGCAACCAGTTCGGACCACTCCGCAACCAGTTCGGACCACTCCGCAACCAGTTCGGACCACTCCGCAACCAGTTCGGACCACTCCGCAACCAGTTCGGACCACTCCGCAACCAGTTCGGACCACTCCGCAACCAGTTCGGACCACTCCGCAACCAGTTCGGACCACTCCGCAACCAGTTCGGACCACTCCGCAACCAGTTCGGACCACTCCGCAACCAGTTCGGACCACTCCGCAACCAGTTCGGACCACTCCGCAACCAGTTCGGACCACTCCGCAACCAGTTCGGACCACTCCGCAACCAGTTCGGACCACTCCGCAACCAGTTCGGACCACTCCGCAACCAGTTCGGACCACTCCGCAACCAGTTCGGACCACTCCGCAACCAGTTCGGACCACTCCGCAACCAGTTCGGACCACTCCGCAACCAGTTCGGACCACTCCGCAACCAGTTCGGACCACTCCGCAACCAGTTCGGACCACTCCGCAACCAGTTCGGACCACTCCGCAACCAGTTCGGACCACTCCGCAACCAGTTCGGACCACTCCGCAACCAGTTCGGACCACTCCGCAACCAGTTCGGACCACTCCGCAACCAGTTCGGACCACTCCGCAACCAGTTCGGACCACTCCGCAACCAGTTCGGACCACTCCGCAACCAGTTCGGACCACTCCGCAACCAGTTCGGACCACTCCGCAACCAGTTCGGACCACTCCGCAACCAGTTCGGACCACTCCGCAACCAGTTCGGACCACTCCGCAACCAGTTCGCACCCGACGCAACCAGTTGGCACCACTCCGCAACCAGTTCGGACCACTCCCCAACCATTTCGGACCACTCCGCAACCAGTTTGCACCACTCCGCAACCGGTTTCCACCACTCCGTAACCAGTTCGCACCACTCCGCATCCAATTCGCACCACTTCGCATCCAGTTCGCTCCACGCCGCAACCAGTTTGCACCACACAGCAACCAGTTCGCACCACTCGGCAACCAGTTCGCACTACTCCACAACCAGTTCGCACCACTCCGGGAGAAGTTTGCATCACTCCGCATCCAGTTCGCACCACTCGCAACCAGTTCGCACCACTCCGCAACCAGTTCGCAGCTCTCCGCAACCAGTTCGCTCCACTCCTCAACCAGTTCACACCACCCCGCAACCAGTTCGCACCACTTTGCAACCACTTCAGACCACTCCGCAACCAGTTCGGACCACTCCGCACCCAGTTTCGGACGACTCCGCAACCAGTTGGCACCTCTCCGCAACCAGTTTACACCACTCCGAAACCAGTTTGCACCACTTGGTTACCAGTTCGCACCACTCTGCAACCAGTTCGCACCACTCCGGAACCACTTCGCACCACTCCAAAACCATTTCGCACCACTCCGGGACCAGTTCGCACCACTCCGCCTAGTTTGCACCACTCCGCAACCAGTTCGCACCACTCTGCAACCAGTTCGCAGCACTCCGCAACCAGTCCGCACCACTCCGCAACCTGTTCGCACCACTCTGCAACCAGTTTGCAACACTCCGCAACCAGTTCGCACCCCTACGCAACCAGTTTCCACTAGTCCGCAACCAGATCGCACCACTCTGCAGCAAGTTTGCACGACTCCACAACCAATTCGCACCATTCTGCAACCAGTTCACACCACTCCGCAACCTGTTCGCGCCACTCCGCAACCAGTCCGCACCACTCTGCAACCAGTTCGCAGCACTCCGCAACCAGTCCGCACCACTCTGCAACCAGTTCGCAGCACTCCGCAACCAGTCCGCACCACTCTGCAACCAGTTCGCAGCACTCCGCAACCAGTCCGCACCACTCTGCAACCAGTTCGCAGCACTCCGCAACCAGTCCGCACCACTCTGCAACCAGTTCGCAGCACTCCGCAACCAGTCCGCACCACTCTGCAACCAGTTCGCAGCACTCCGCAACCAGTCCGCACCACTCTGCAACCAGTTCGCAGCACTCCGCAACCAGTCCGCACCACTCTGCAACCAGTTCGCAGCACTCCGCAACCAGTCCGCACCACTCTGCAACCAGTTCGCAGCACTCCGCAACCAGTCCGCACCACTCTGCAACCAGTTCGCAGCACTCCGCAACCAGTCCGCACCACTCTGCAACCAGTTCGCAGCACTCCGCAACCAGTCCGCACCACTCTGCAACCAGTTCGCAGCACTCCGCAACCAGTCCGCACCACTCTGCAACCAGTTCGCAGCACTCCGCAACCAGTCCGCACCACTCTGCAACCAGTTCGCAGCACTCCGCAACCAGTCCGCACCACTCTGCAACCAGTTCGCAGCACTCCGCAACCAGTCCGCACCACTCTGCAACCAGTTCGCAGCACTCCGCAACCAGTCCGCACCACTCTGCAACCAGTTCGCAGCACTCCGCAACCAGTCCGCACCACTCTGCAACCAGTTCGCAGCACTCCGCAACCAGTCCGCACCACTCTGCAACCAGTTCGCAGCACTCCGCAACCAGTCCGCACCACTCTGCAACCAGTTCGCAGCACTCCGCAACCAGTCCGCACCACTCTGCAACCAGTTCGCAGCACTCCGCAACCAGTCCGCACCACTCTGCAACCAGTTCGCAGCACTCCGCAACCAGTCCGCACCACTCTGCAACCAGTTCGCAGCACTCCGCAACCAGTCCGCACCACTCTGCAACCAGTTCGCAGCACTCCGCAACCAGTCCGCACCACTCCGCAACTAATTCGCACCACTCTGCAACCAGTTCGCACCACTCGGCAACCAGTTCGCACCACTCCGCAACTTGTTCGCACCACTCCGCAACCAGTTCGGACCACTCGGCAACCAGTTCGGACGACTCCACAAGTAGTTGGCACCACTCCGCAACCAGTTCGCACCACTCCACAACATGTTTGCACCACTCTGCAACCAGTTCGCACCACTCCGCAACCAGTTCTTACCACTTGGTAACCATTTGGAACCACTCTGCAACCAGTGCCCACCACTCCGGAACCAGTTCGTACCACTCCAAAACCAGTTCGCACCACTCCGGGACCAGTTCGTACCACTCCGCATCCAGTTGGCACCACTCCGCAACCAGTTCGCACCACTCTGCAACCAGCTCGCAGCACTCCGCAACACGTTTGCACGACTCCACAACCTATTCGCACCACTCTGCAACCAGTTCACACCACACCGCAACCAGTTCGCACCACTCCGCAACCAGTTCACACAAGTCCGCAACGTGTTTGCACCACTCCGCAACCAGTTCCCACCACTCCGCAACCAGTTCGCACCACTCCGCAACCAGTTTGCACCACTCCGCAACCAGTTCACACAAGTCCGCAACGTGTTTGCACCACTCCGCAACCAGTTCCCACCACTCCGCAACCAGTTCGCACCACTCCGCAACCAGTTTGCACCACTCCACAACCTGTTCGCACCACTCCGCAACCAGTTCCCACCACTCTGCAACCAGTTCCTACGACTCCGCAAGCAGTTTCCACCACTCCGCAACCAGTTTCCACCAGTCTGCAACCAGTTTGCACCACTTTGCAACCAGTTTGCACGACTCCACAACCAATTTCCACCATTCTGCAACCAGTTCACACCACTCCACAACCAGTTCACACCACTCCGCAACCAGTTCACACTACTCCACAACCAGTTCGCACAACTCCGCAACCAGATCGCACCACTCCGCAACTAGTTCGCACCCCTCCGCAACCAGTTCGCACCACTCCGCAACAAGTTCGCACCACTCCGCAACCAGTTCGCACCACTCTGCAACCAGTTGGCACCACTCCGCAACCCGTTCGCACCACTCCGCAACCAGTTCGTACCACTCCGCAACCCGTTCGCACCACTCCGCAGCCAGTTCACACCACTCCGCAACCAGTTCGCAACACTCCACAACCAGTTCGCACTACTCCGCAACCATTTCGTACCACTCCGCAACCAATTTGCACCACTTCGCAACCAGTTCGTACCACTCTGCAACCACTTTGCACCACTCCACAACCAGTTTGCACCACTCCGTAACCAGTTCGCACCACTCCGCAACCAGTTCACACCACTCGGCAACCAGTTCGCACGACTCCGCAACTAGCTCGCACCACTCCGCAACGAGTTTGCACCACTCTGCAACCAGTTGGCACCACTCCGCAACCAGTTCTCACCACTCCGCAACCAGTTCGCACCACTCCGCAACCAGTTCGCACCACTCCGCAACTACTTCACACCACTCTGCAACCAGTTCGCACCACTCCGAACCTAGTCCGCATCACCGCGCAACTAGTTCGCACCACTCCGCAACCAGTTTGCACCACTCCGAAACCAGTTCGCACTATTTCCCAACCCGTTCGCATCACTCCGCCACCAGTTTGCACCACTCCGCTGCCAGTTCGCACCACTCCGCAGCCAGTTCGCACCACTCCGCGACCAGTTTGCACCACTCCGCGACCAGTTCGCACCACAACGCATCTATTTCGCACCACTCCGCAACCAGTTTGCACC
>SZWC01028642.1:5317-21844 GCA_023375785.1 Penium margaritaceum
AATATCTATCCATATGATGATCCACGCACCAAAAGTCGTCGTACGGCTCCCAACAGTTATGTGAAGTGCCGTATCCTAGCCACATGACCAGGTACTTCGTGAATTTTTCAGGAGGACAATGTTGCATAATATCTTTTACGTTGTATCCGTGCCCCGACTGCTTCTACAAGAGGTGGCGGTGACACGTCTTTGTCGGAGAAGTGCTCGTTGGGGACCTGGTAGAGTTTCAACTTGCTTTTGTGGAACACTATGTGAATGGCCATGCTATCTAGTAGTTTCAGTTTTGCCACAACAGGTGTTCCCATCTTCTCAATTGCATACGCACCAACCACTTGGGCTTGAAATTGGCACAATTTTGTCCTCGCTACAGGCGTTTGTGGTGCTGAGTAGGACAAGATCACCGACATATGGTTCGGTGTCCATCCAATGCTTGTCGACTTCTAGTATATTGCTAGAACTTTGCAAACCCGCTAGAATTGAAGAGGGATTTTCTTAAACCTCATCCAAAGGAGCTTTAAAGGTTGTTGTTCCTTTTGCAAAGGAATACGCAAATTTGACGGTTGGTAGCTTGACGGAAGTTAGTGTATGAGGCTTGCACGGAATTTGTAACGATTTTTTAAAGCGTTTGATTGGTGTGCTGAGTTTGACCGTTCCTACAAGAACTGACTCCGACTACCATGGCGAGTCAACACCTCTCACAAAAATTTGCTTCTGAACCACCTATCTTTGTCGCTACTAATGAAGACACTGTGTTTTCGGACGCTAGTCTTGAGGAACAACGACACTATTCTCTCAGTGGTGACCGTCGGTGTTGCCATTATGAAGTGTGATATCTTCGAGAATGGGTCAACCACCACGAGTCTTGCATCAAACCCTTCAAGTGTTGCGGGTGAACTCGTCACAAAGTCCATAGAGATGTGCGACCATGGTTCTTTAGGTTGAAGCAAACGTGAGACTTTTGTTCGTCTCAACATATGGCATTGACATACGTTAAATGCCTTGTATTATTTTACGGCGTCAGATTTCAACTCGTTCCACCAGTAGTATGCCATATTTTTTTTTTAGTTTCTCCCTTGCCACAATTTCAACCTTGACACACGGCGTGGCACTCCAACAACATTCGTTGGAGTTTGTAGACGAGAGACACGATGACTTGGCGAGTAAATTGCCCTCGCAAGTAGGGGTGGCCGAACAACAACTTTTTTTGTTGTACCTGCCAAGCTCCACGTAACCCTCTGCAAACTGTATCGCAATGTATGGGTCTCGTGCGGAAATAAAAATGTTGATCTTAACCATAAATCCCCGTTGCAACTTGCGACATCCGTCGTATTTGCTGTTTACGGTCGAAACTTGATGTCGTAGCTGAGATTGAATTGGACCTAAGGAATTTCATCCATCATGTTTGTCCATGGCTCATATTTGGCTGAATTTTTAGATAAGTAAGTGTGTGGTAACCGGTGTGGACATTCCCTATAGCAACACCATGTTTAGAAGATGTGCACGACTGCCAGTATCTCTTTTTCATGCACCGTACGGTTGACCTCTGGTCCGTATCATTTTCTTGCCATATACATGATCGGTTTTCCACCATCGTTGTCTTCGAGGGAAATGACTCCAATTTCTCGATCGTACATGTTGATGACGATGATGTATTCCACCGTTTGATATGAAAATTGTAAGGCTCAAGTTCAGGTTAGAGCGTGTCTCAAAGAGTTGAACGTTGCTGGCTCATTATGTCTCGAAATCCACTTAGTGGTTTTACGAGTGAGACCAAAGAGACGCGTACACACTTGAGCATAATCTTTTATGAAAGTATCCATGTTATTCAAAAATTGGTGGAAGAATGTCTTTAATTTATTTGGATCCATTGCGATCCATCCGTAGTCAATCACATGTCCAGAAAATCCATCGAACGATGAAAAAATGCGCTCAGAGAATTTTTGGTAGATTTATTCTCTTTGTTATATCTCAAAAATGTTTTGGAGATGTTCATTGTGCTCATTGGGGATGCGATTGTAAACCAAGATATCATCGACATAGATGATAGTAAAGGTGTCAAGGTAACAAGAAATAACGTTTTTTTTTGCCACCATACAGGTGTGTTCGTGAGTCCAAAGGCCCTGACCCTTAAATCGAAGTGCCCATATCTGGTGTGGAAAATATTTTTCTCGATGCCCTCATGAGATATAATGATTTGATGATAGCCACTCCATATGTTGATTTTGGTGAAAATGCTTGCCCCATGAAGTTGGTCGAAAAGTTAATCTACTCGCAGAAGGAGGTAGCGATTCTTGATGGAAACATCGTTAAACGTCCTGTAGTCCATGGACATATGCATCTTGCCAATTTCTTTTTCACAAAAACACCGGTGTAGGATATGGTGACATGGATGGCCTCATGAACCACTGAGTGAACATCTTTTCCACCCACCTTTTATGCCTTGTCAGCTTGTAGTCACTCATTTGATAGGTTCCTTTGAATTTTGGTTTTCTCCTCACATTCAGGTCTATTTGATGGTTGGTGCTTCATTTTGGAGGTAGCACTCAAGGATATTCTGAGGAAAATCCCTTCAAACTCCTCGCTAACTGATACAAAATCCTCCAGAATGGCTGGGAACCTGCCAGATGTTGAGGCCGATGAGGCTGAATTCTCGTGTGTCCTCTACTACAATCTGCTTGACTTCCCTTTTTTCCATGTGGACTAGCCAGGCATGTGCTTTGTGTTGCATGTATCCCTTAGCCACATCCAGTGATACCAGTCACGTGCACCGTTGAAGGAAAATTGTAACTTCCTCTATAACGTTTCCTTCGTCCGCTTCCAGTAACCGTTACTGTTTCATAGATCTCTCGAGCAGAGGCAACAGACATTTTCTACCATGAAGGCTAACGTAGTCTAAACCGTTGCTCCATTCCTCCTTTGGATTGTGTGGATATAGGAAATTTCACATGAACATGATTTTGTAGCCACTCATCGAGCAAGTTCTCCGAACTGTTATGTTGTGTACATCTCCGATTGGCAATTGGAGTGGTTCACAAATTTTATAGAATGGCAACCTTCCATAGACAGTTTTCCCTTAAGGACCCCTGGTTTGGTGTGTAAACCTAGCTGTTGGACCATGTTGTTGCGTATAAACATGTAAGAAGCTCATCCGTCTAGTAACACCGGTACTGTTTTGCGACTTTTACAACTCTATGGTTGCACTTGTAGCAGTATCGGGGATTGGCCATCCTCATATCTTGCGTCAAACATTGTGATATCAGGAACTCTTGTGTGTGCCATCGTGAGCTAGTCAGATGTGTGATTGGTCGGCACAAAGTCTTCTAATCCTTCAAGAGCCTCTCCTTCTCCTACCCCTTAATGTTTTCCCCCTCCATGACTTCCCTCCCTTTCTAGTCTATTGATGCCAAGTTTGACAGTTGGGCAAGATGTGCCTAAAATTTTTACAACTCTGACACCACTGTTGACTGCATTGATCGACGGTGTCAACCTCTATTGGAGAAGAGTTTTCTGCTGACTGCGAGTTCCCGATGTTGTTGGTAGTGTTAGGGTCGCCAACGTTTGGATTCTCACATCTGAGCGTTATTGTTCATATTTTTTATGCAAGTAGCTACTACAATTTTTCAAAGGGATTCATCTTGGATGCCGAATATCACTATGGCTCACCAAATATCGTACTTGAGGCCACTGTTGTAGTAGAATCATTGCTCGAATGGGTTGTGGTCGTTGGCGATGATGATTACAAGAAAACACCGTGTGTAATCTGTCATGTTGGAGTGCAGACGTAAGCATTGAAGCTTCTATTATGGGTATAATTTTTCATTCATCTCTCCAAAGGAATTGAGGATGGAAAACGGGAATTCCATTCAAATCCTTAATGGAATCAAAGATTTGAGCCACATCGAATTTATCTCATCGTGAGGTAAAATGCCTGCGATTGACGATGTGCGAATGCCCGCTCTCGGCTGTTCGGCGTAAAAATCGTGGAGGTGGTATGTAGTGGGCCATGAATATAACAACAAAAATGCCCACACGTGGAGTTAAGGGACTTGTGTACGTCACCAACATAACAAAAAGACTTCAGAGATAGATGGTGAGCAAGTAGAAGTTGCGGAGACTTATAATGAGTAGTAAGTGTACTTGCGTGGCAAGATTCGGATTCACATGTATACTATAACGGAAACAAGAATGAGGCATACTTGGGGTTTTTGGCGCCCGAGTCAAGTAACACGCATGAAGTTGTGTCATGAAATGCTTCTTTGAGAAATTCTGCCTATAAAACAGGAGGTTTGAGAATATGGAGAGGCTTCTTCACAAAAGTCCAACGCTGTCAAGGAGTCAGTTGAGCAATATCCAAAGACCGGCACGATTTGATTTTCTATCAACACTTATGAGAAGTTGTCAAATATTTCATGAACTTTTGGAAAAGAACACCGCTTGTTGAAGCAATTGAGCAGAATTTCCAATGCCAAACGTCGCAAATCTTCAGAGGTTAATGAACATTGGGCTATAAATGTAAGAACCTAAATGCCTGGCTACAGAGTTAAGGGATTTATTTACAACAAGAAGCACAATGTATTCTGCCTCCACTTTGGAAGTGACGATGTAAACCTGATTCTTGCTACACCATAAGGTCACTGCACTTTCAAGGAAGAAGACATAGCTAGAAGTGGACTTCCTCCCGACCATGCCACTAGTGTAGTCGGCGTCAGTGTAGCTTACCAGCTACAAGGGGTCTGACTTCTCCTTTCTTTCTTCCTTAAAGTATGCATGATGCATTACCTGCAAGTACCAAAGGGTGCGCTTCACCGCCTTCCAGTGTAGTGGCCAAGGATTGGTCACATACCTGCTCACTTGATCCACCTTGTAGGCCAAGTCCGGTTGATTCGCCAACATGGCGTACATGAGGTTGCACACCGCAGATTGGCAGGGTACCTCTGCCACGTCCTCTGCTAATGTCGCACTCAGCTCAAAACGTTTCAAGACAAGACTGTCCACCTTTTTTCAGTCCTCTAGGCCTTACCCTTTCAACATCTCAACCACGCACATGGCCTGCCCCAGTTCAAATGTACAAGCTCGCCAGTTCCATATGATGCTCATGCGGAGGTAGTAATCCAGCTCCCCCATGTATGTCATCTTGAATCTGCTGCTCAGCTGATCCTTGAGATACTACAAAGGCGCCAGATCTGATGAACACAGGATCAAGTAATCGACGTAGAGTGCAACAATATGATGTTGATTTTNACGGGAGCGAACGTCTCATCATAGTTCTTGCCACTCTGTTGCGCATATCCCTTTGCCACCAGTCGCGCCTTGTTCTTCTCCAGCTTGTTGTTCCAAGTTTCCTTCACCTTGAACAACCACGCGTAGTTCATCACTTCAGCCTCCTCTGGCCGATCCACCAGCTCCCATGTGCCATTCTCACAAAGGGAAGAAATCTCACATATTATTGCCTTGTCCCACTGTTTCCTGTCAGGCGGTACAAGCACCTTTTCCACATTTTTTGGCTTCGTTATGGCTTCTTTCATGCATTACGCCATGCCAACCTAGTGGCTGGTGCTTGCATCATGTCACATCCCTGTATTCTGTTGCCTCCGGATGCAACACGGCAACCTTGGTGATTCCAGTTTCTATTCCTGTTGCCGACTTGTTGTAAGATTGTTCTTGGCCACGGGCTCCTCCGTGTTAGCTGCTGTGTCTTGCAATCCAGCGGCACCTGCACCTGCTGCATTTCCCTGGTGTACTCCAGCAGCATTGCACTCCGAAAACCTGTCATTGACTTACAAAACTGCCAGCTCCTCAACCACTCACCTACTTTGGAGAGTGTGTTGCATCAATGTTGTTCTTGCTGGCATATTAGCTCTGCTTCTCATCAAACGCGAAATCACGGCTATTCGTAATGTCTTAATTCCATGGTTTAGAGAGGTTGAATGAAGTGCACTCTTGTAACCAACAAATGCATACACCTTTCCACGCTGGTCTAGTTTTCTATTGCCCATTTGCATGGCCCACACCAATGTGTGTACTTTGCACCCGAATGCCTTCAGTTGTACCATTCTTGTTTTGTACCCGCTCCACGCCTGGTGCGGAGTATTCAAGCCGCTCTTCCCATTCAACACTACCGTTTGTGATGTAGCAAGATGTACTTAGACCTTCCACCCAGAGGCTCTGTGACAGTTTTGCATCTACGAGCATATTCCGTGCCATGGTGAGCAGCGTATTATAGCACACTCCTCCAGGCCATGAGACTGTTGCGTATACAGAGTATTCAGCTGCCACTCAATTCCCTACCTCTTTAGTCAACCACCGCAACCTAGGTACTCGCTACCATTGTTGCTGCATAGTGCTCTGGCATTACTCCTAGTCTAACCCTCCATTTTTGCAACGTACTTCTTCAGCCTATCAAGCACCTAAATTTTCAATTGCATGAAGTACATATTGAATTTTCTCCTATAATCATCAATTAAGGTGACAAAGCGCTACGTGCAGCCGATGGATGGTGCCTCATCGGCCCGCATGTATCACTGTGTACGACCTCGAGCAGGTTCTTGGCCTGTTGTTGTTTATCCTAAAATGGCTTGTGCTTTTCGTACTTACAATGCAAGGCTTGCAATTGTTTTGCTCTGCATTTCTTGCCCATGTGTCTGCTGCACCAGTGATGTTGAAGCCGCGAACCATATCACGCTACGCCATCTCAGTCAGGACCACGGGCAACTGCAGGTCTGTTTTGGCCTTTGGCCAGGTTTGCAGTGCATGCTTGCGGGTTAAAAGCATATGCTGCTAATGGGATGAAATTGTTTCCACAATGTAGAGGCCACCCTTGTGTATTGCCGCCAGCATGACCACGTCGTCATCTTCCATCCACAAGATTGCACCTTTCTTGCGAAAAAGCACCTCATGCCTCTTGTCCGCCAAAAGACTCACACGGAAAATTTTAGCAAGACCGGCGACATGTTGCACATTTTGGACAATATGTTGCACCCTTTTACCATGAGCCACCACCTCCACGTCCACATCACCATGTCGTTGGCAACCACCATGGACTTCATCAGACCTGGTGTAGTCAATTAACGCCACGTCCTTGACTTGGATATGCTCCTTTGCACCTGGGTCAAGGCACCGCCAGCTGGCATCCTTCAAGGAATGGAAATTGATATTTTTTAGGAGTGCCTTCTTGGATTTTGGCCCCTCTGCCACCACCATGTGACTCTTCTAGACACTTCTTCACCCAATGACCCTCCTTGCCACAATTGTGGCATGATTCCTTCTTGGCGCCCTTCTTGCCACCACCTTTATTGCCGCTTCTCTTGCCCGTGTTGTTGCCACCTTGCATTTTTGTGACCAGGGCTGATGACTTTGATGAGGTCTTGTCACCACTGTGGCGGTGTGTCTCATTGCAGATGTAGTCAATGACAGCACTTTAGGTGACTTGTTCCTCCTTCTAATCTCCTAAGACGGTGATGAGAGAGATCTAGCTGTTGGATAGAGCCATAAAGAGAGTAATTGCCCACGTTTGCATGTCAATATTCCACTCCACGTCATTCCGTTATGAGGCAAGAGAGTAGATCTACTACATGGTGGAAGAAAACATCCTCATCCTCCTTGATCCTTATTGTCAAGATTTGCTTTACTATTACCACGAGATGTTGTTTGATGGATGGAGTAGAGCTTCTTCCATGCCTCAGCTTTCAGGGCGCACTCATGGATGTAGCCTCATTATGTTGCATGCAGTGCATACAGCAGGAGCATTAGCGCCTTCGTGTTCTTCCTAGTAATGGTCGTTCAACATGTTTCAGTTGTGCTCGCATCTTGAACCTCCGTAGCCTACATAAGCTCTGACAGTCTCTTGTACGCAGGATGGATATTAAAAAACCACCGCCATAATACTGATTCAGGGTTTCCCAGGAGCTTTCGGATAAGCATAGACTCTGTCTTCTCTGCCATGTTGCACTTCCGATGATGTCAGCCTCAAACTGTGTCAACAGAGTCATTGGGGACAACACTTCTGGGAACATCATGGAAGCTGCGACCATCTTGGCACGTAGATCAGGGCTGTGCATCCATAAATTTCTATTACAAATGCCTTCCTAGAATTCTCGAGGCCTCCAAATATCTACGTCAGCTTAGGCAAAGAGACTTCCAGGGGAGATGTTCCTTCTTGGATGCTGCACACCAAATGAGCAAGATTCTGGCAGAATACAGGTTGCGGAACATAGAAAGGCTGAAGACAAGTGTTCCACTGGTTACCATGGTAAGATTAAATCAGAATATGATAGCCCATGATCCAAGCTCTCTAAAGCATCCAACCACACCCGAAATGGTGTGGTAGAGCACTAGTTATGACCCCCATGGTGGAGCCGTCCACCATGTCCACATACAAAGGTGACGTGAGGCGCTTCGGTGGCCACCTTTCAAAGTTCTCCTGGCTCAAAGGTGAGGATGCCCACCCTGGTCAAGGAGAAATCCCACGTCCCTTCATTCATGGCCACTACGACTTCCTTTTCTGCAGCCGCTGAATTGTCGGCTGAGATGACAGCCAGGACTGCTGCGTCAATATTGTCCAGGGGGACTGCATAGACGTCTTTTTCCCCGGGATGACCGCTGCATCGTCATCACTGACATTGCCTGTCTCGGGCATTTACAACCAGTCACCCCTAATCCATGCACTTGAAAAAGAGAGTACAATGCATAAAAAAAATATAGACAAGATTTCTTGGAAGCAGTGCATTGACATCAACACTTTTTTTTATAACTTTCTTTTTCCTAGCTAGATACCATTGTACTTTTGTGAAGGTTCTTACCAGCTTCTATGGGAAAAATTCATAAAAAATTATGTATTGTGATTTTGAAATCCATTTGACATAGATCCGTCCGCAAACAGACATGTAGTTAAATTTGTTCTTAAGTAGTGAACCAGTTCAGCCACCAACCTATACATTTCGATAAAACAAAACGAGTGGCCGCATGAAACTTCAAACGACCCAGAGCCTTGGTCAGAAAATCTGCACACTGTCTGTCAGTGCTCACGTGGATGACTCGGATGTCACCACGATCAACCAGATCTCGCACAAAGTGGTGTTCGACATTGATGTGCTTTGTGCGTGCATGGAACACACCTGAGTTCTTAGCGATGGCCTCCGCGCTCATGTTGTCACACTGGAGGACCACGGGGGGAATGGACTGACGCAGTTCATGCAACAGACGGACGAGCCAGACACATTCCGCTGCACCGGCGCCTAGGGCAACATACTCTGCCTCAGTAGTGCTGTGTGCGATGCAGCCCTGCTTCCCACTTTGCCAGGACACTGCAGTGCCTCCAATGAGAAAGACGTAGCCGGTGTGGCTCTTGCCATCTGGACTCCAGGCCCAGTCACTGTCTGTGTACCCATCAAGTACAACTGATACCTACTCGCAAAAGCACAGGCCAAAGCGTGCGGTGGACAGAATGTAGCGCACACACCGGACTGTGGCCTCCAGTGTTCACTGGCGCGGAGCCTGCGAGGACTGAGCGAGCAGGTTGACAGTGAAGGTAATGTCGGGCCGTGTCGTGGTGGCCAAGTACATGAGCGAGCCGATGATTGGAGGTACAGGGTCACATCAACTGGCTCCCCCAGGTCAGCTTGGTCATCCACCTTCAGGGCAGCCTATCCCTCAGGGGTCATGGGCGTGGAGGCCGTGCGGACGGCAGTGAGGAGGTCGGCAAAGCGCTCCCCCAGTCTCTGCGTAGCGTCCCTGATGGACACGGAGTGTGCGGGGGACACGGTCACGTACGATCTCCATCTCCAAAAAAACAGAGGCCTCACCAAGATCTTTCATATTGTAGGCCGAGGAGAGAACGGCCTTGGCAACGTTCATTGCTCCCAGGTCGGGCGAGGCGATCAGAAGATCGTCCACATAGACGAGGATGGCAGCGAGCGGTGCTGGGGACTGTGAGGTGAACATGGATGGGCCAGCATCACTCTGAACGTACCCAGCGTGTCTCAACGTGCTGGTGATCTCCTAGTTCCAGCAGTGAGGTGTCTGTTTCAGGCCGTACAAAGCCTTCCGCAACCGGTACACGCTACCGGTACCATCCTCAAAGCCGAGTGGCTGGACCATGTAGATCTCCTCCTCAAGATCCACGTTCAGGAAAGTGTTGTTGACATCCATCTGATGGAGTTCCCAGTCGTGTTGTGCCACCTGGCTGAGCAGCGTGAGCATGGTCGTCATCCGCCCAACAGGAGCAAGGTCCAAGGTCCAAGGCCCAAGGTCTCGGTGTAGTCCACGCCAGGGACCTAAGAGAAGCCCTTTGCTGTCAGGCGCGCTTTGTAGCGCTCCACGGTGCCGTTTGCCTTGAGCTTCTTGCGTAGAACCCACTTGGCCTTGATGGCCTTGCGGTTCTTTGGCAAGTCCACCAGCTGAAAGACGCCGTGCTCTCAGATGGCATCAAGCTCAGCCTGGCAGGCAGTGCGCCACTGCTCAACGTCGGGGGCTGACAAGGCCTCAGGCAGACTGGTGGGATCGGGAGACAGCACTGGTGCACTGCGTATAGCCAGGGCATATGACGCAGAGGTAGGGTCGACCGTCACCATGGACTCAGTGGCGTCACGAGCAAGACCGCGCTCATGAGCAAGTAGTGCCATACCAGTGGCACAGCCAGGGTGAACCTCAGCAAGACCGTGAGCACTCAGGCCGAGGGCCTTCGTGTCCGGGTCACTGCTGACGACGCTGCGCGTGGGACGAGGATGGACACGTCCGCCGGTTGCCCGTGTGTAGGGGTCCAACGGGGCAGGAGAAGTGGGCGCTACTGACTCACGTGCCGGTGTGGACTGCACGGCAGGCGCACCACTCGAGGCTGGCGTGGCCTCAATAGCCGAGGACGGGCCCACGACAGATGCAGGCGCGTCCGCGGCCGGAGGCAGGGACGGCTCAGAGCCAGACACGGATGCGGACGCAGGATCAGACTGAGCCTCAGATGCGGAAGCAGGCGTAGGACCAGGCAGGGCCTCGGACGCGGAGGCAGGCTCAGACGCAGACTCAGACACGGGCGAGAGCGGAGAGTCGGGGGTAGAGGAGCGAGCCAGAGATGGGGCGGAGCTGGGAGTGGGCATAGTCTCTGGGGACAGCCCCTTAGGGTTGTCGGCGACGGAGTGACCGTGCTGGCCGGGGGCACTGTGCCAACCGTGACAGGAGCCTCCTCCACACTACAGGATCCGACACACCCAGGAGCATGAGCAACACGCAGAGCGTGGATGCGAGTAAGGTCGCGGAAGGCGAGATGCTCGAAGAAAATATCATCACGGGACTCCACGATGCGGCGGCGCTCAGGGTCCCAGAACCGCCAGGCTTTCGACCGCGGGGCGACGCCGACAAAGGCGCAGATGCGGCCTCACAGAGAGAGCTTGCTCCCCTGCTGCTCCAGTGTGAACCAGACGCAGGCGAGGGAGCCCCAGACATGGGCCAGACGCAGATCCGCGCGACGCCCGTACCACAGCTCGTAGGGCGTGCGGTGACCTGGGAGGGGGCCGTGGGGAATGCGGTTTCAGACCCAGGTCATGTACGCCATGCCCTCGAAGGCAAAGGCCTCAGGCATAGAGCTATCGGCGCGCATGGTGCGAACGGCATCCTCCATGGTGCGGTTCCAGCGCTCGGAGACACCGTTCTGCTGTGGTGTGGCGGGAGCTGAGAGGTTGTGGAAGACACCAAGCTCGGTGAAGGAGCGGGCCATGTCACCGAGGTACTCGCCATCGCGGTCAGAGCGAAAGGAGTGAAGGCGGTGGGGAGATCGACGCTCGGCAATTACCAACCAAATGCGAACGGCAATGGCGGCATCGCTCTTCTGACGCAGAATGTAGACCCAGCGCATACGCGTGAAGTCATCAGTCAACGTCAGGACGTAGCGACCGCGGTCCTCCTAAAACTTGACAGGGAGCGGACCCATGAGGTCGGAGTGGACAATCTCCAAGGGCCGACGAGCCCTGGAGACAGACGCAGGATAAGTGGACCGATGCATTTTGCCTTCAGCACAGGCCAGGCAGTCGGTCATGGGCGGCGTCTCGAAGGACGCCGCATCAAGACCAAGAGCAGGCTGAGTGCGGATCAGCCTGTCGACAGCCCTCAGGTGCACATGACAAAGGCGTCGATGCAGGAGACGGTGGTGCTCGGGGGATAGAGCACCAGCGACGAAGACACGAGCAGTGGGATACGGAGGCAAAGGGGAGGCACTCGCAGAGGACCCAAAGATGTGATACAAATCATTGACGACTGTCCCACTGAGGACGGTCTCCTCGGTGTCGCGCACAAAGATGCGAGCATCGGCAGCTATGTGCATGAAGCCCAGGCTCATCTTGGTGCAAGCACGGACAGATAGTAGGCTGAGTTCCAGATCAGGGACAAAGAGGACGTCGGAGATGTATACGGGACCGCCGGGCCCGGTGAACTGCACAACCCCAACACCTTGGACAGGTACCGTACTGCTCCATGATTTCGATATTAATTGTTTTTTTTTATAAACGAAATCATGAATTTGATAACGGAAGAGTATTCTTTTCGTTATTTTGAAAACGCAAAAAAAAAATGTGTCCAGAACGTAAGTGAAGCACGTAAGTGGGGGCACACGCGCAATCTTGTTTTAGTTCTGTGTGCGCTGTTTCATGTCCGCATGCAGGTGTTCCGAGAATTCGAATGCCGCTGACAGCAGGTGGCAGGGCTGTCGAGTGTCGATCAGCCACCGACGCCGACGTTTTCTGCTGTCGGTGTCGAACAAGTCTCCTTGGAAAACAACATAACAAAGCCAGAGTTCGAAATCAAGGTTACAATTTGACCTATTTCGTTCGTAATTGACAACATAAAAACAAAGAAATTTCTTAACGAATCTAAGTTACAACCTTAAAATTGTTTTGGACCACGAAATCATGAATCAGTACGGTACCTCATGGCCAGCTACAGTGCGAACAGAGCGAACAATACCAACAGGATGCAAGACGACGAAGGCGTCACGACGACACGTCATGTGATGGGTGGCACCAGAGTCAACGACCCAGGTGGCGTCGGTGACACACAAACAAGGAGCAACGTGGCACTCGACGACGGAACAAGGCACGGCAGCAGGATGCTCAGCGGCGGACACGACAAGGCGACCAGCGGAGCGCACATGAGAAGCATACAGCCAAGACACATCATTGGGTCCGTCACGCATACACGCCTAGGCGTGGGGACCACCACAGGCATCATCACGCAATGACACAGACAGTCCACAGGCAGTAGGACCCCTCGACTCAGTCAACTCACTCGCACCTCCCTGAGATGAGCGCAGGGCGAGAAGCTGGTGCAGCTTGGCGATCGTCCTGTCGCGCTCTGCGAGCGCCTGCTTGCGAGGATCCACTGAGGAGCCTGCTGTGGTGGCAGACTCCTCTGGGACGGCTGCGGTAGTGGCGGCCGAGCGGGCGGTCGCACCGGACGTTTGGCGCATGCGCGCATCGTGCGCCTACTGCAGCCCACGGGTAACCTTGGCCCAATCCAGTGGGCGACCTGTTAGGCTAGTAGGCGTGGACACCCTTGCTCATGGCCCACATACAGAATCGCGGTTCCCAGGACTTGAAGTCGTTTCCAGTCCGGAAGACGGGCGGGTCTGACTCAAACCACTTGGGTGGCTTGACTGTCGGCAGAGCGACGGGTGAAGTTACTGCGGGACCAAGCATGATGGAGGCGACCCCTTTGCCCAGGCGGGTCCTCAGAGCCAGTTCCTCAAAGCTCAGAGGGCGGCGAGATGAGCTCATGCCGGCGTCGGTGCTAGAGCTCGTTCCCTGGAGGGAGGCATTTGCCTCACGCGCTCTGCGGCGTGCCTCCAGGTGGATGAGAAGTGCTCGCAGCATCTGCTCCTCACCCTCCTCGCAAGAGTCGTAGAGGGTCTCCGCTACTTCGTCTGCATTGCCGCCGTGAGCGAGATGGTCTTCGCTCGGGTGCTGCTGCTGCTGCTGGACCTGCTGCTGCTAGGGCAGTAAGCCCCTGATCAGGTCCTACAGCTCGGCGACCTGCTTCGTCAGAGTGTTGCGACTCTCCGCCTGTAAGTCAGTCAATGCGCGTACTTGGCGCGCCAATGTCGTTGGGCTCGGCGGCCGCTACTGCTGCTGCTGTTGCGGCGGCTGCTGCTGTTGCGGCGGCGGCTGCTGGTCTCGCTGCTGCTGTTGCTGTTGCTACTGTAGTGGCTGCTGCTGCTGCTGCTGCTGCTGTTGCTGCCGCTGTGGTGATGACGGCGGCGGCCGACGTTGGCCGCTGACGGTGCTGCCCTCGGTAGCTGCGTCGGTAGCGGCACTGGAGGGGGTAAGCTTCGGCATGCCGGAGGGTTTTCCCTTTTTTCTTTTTTTTTGTGTTGTTGCGGAACACCTTACCGCGGAAAATCACCTCCGCGGAGGGTCCTTCGCGGACCCTCTCCGCGGAACCCCTCCGCGGACCCCCTCCGCGGTGCACTTCTCCGCGGAAGTTCACCGCGGACTGTCGCGGATCGGTTTGGGCTGGACGCGGTCGCGGTGGTCGCGCCGCCGCGGAACAACGTGGAGTGCCGCGAGCAGCCACCGCGGTCGCGTCGATGCGGAACGCGTCGGGGTGTCGCGAGCTGCCGGGGCACCTCCGTCGGCGTGTTTCGCGATCACCGCAGGGCCACCGCGTCTGTCGGCCGCGGAGTCACCGCGGAGCTGCCACGAACTCGCAACGGCAGATCCACCGTGGAGCACCGCTGGTGTGTTCCAGAACCGTCGCGGAGCAGTTCGAGCAGCCGCGGATCCTCCGCGGAGCACCACGGATCTGCCGCGGCACTGTCACCGCGGAGTGATGGGTTTGGAACGCTGCGTGCGACCGCGGTGGATCCACGACACTCCCAGCGTGTTCCGTTGCGATCGTGGAGCTGCCGCGTCCGTTGAGCCGCGGAGCACCGCGGAGCACCACGGAGTGGTTGCTGCTACCGCGGAACGGTCGCCGCGGAGCTGTAAAAAACACGTCACGGAGTTCTTTAAAAAAACGGTCGGAAGGGTGGTGGGTCCTCCCAGGACCTTTCGCCGAGACAGGGGGCGTTGCTGCTACTGCTCCTCAAGGCAACGGTTGCATTCGCTCACTACTACTGCAGTTGCTGCGCCTCTGCTACGCAGCTGTGCGAGCACTGGCTCGTCGCTCTGATACCATGACAGGCAGCTTCCTAGCACTGCTGTCGTTGGCGTGGGAGTACAAGCCAGCCAGCTAACTCACTAGCACACACAGGTGGAGGTGAGAACAGCAAGGGGTTGGCTAGGGACACAAACACAAGTGTCAGAAGCTCCAAATATTGAAATATGCAGAGAGAGATGACAACTGAGGTCTGGGTAACCTAAATAGTGTCAGAGACCTAGTGCACACACACGCGGCGCACACGGGCNTGCGGTCGCTCACTGCTACTACGGTTGCTGCGCCTCTGCTACGCACCTGTGCGAGCACTGGCTCGTCGCTCTGATACCATGACAGGCAGCTTCCTAGCACTGCTGTCGTTGGCGTGGGAGTACAAGCCAGCCAGCTAACTCACTAGCACACACAGGTGGAGGTGAGAACAGCAAGGGGTTGGCTAGGGACACAAACACAAGTGTCAGAAGCTCCAAATATTGAAATATGCAGAGAGAGATGACAACTGAGGTCTGGGTAACCTAAATAGTGTCAGAGACCTAGTGCACACACACGTGGCGCACACAGGCGCTATTTTCCTAGTAGGACAAAACAGTGGCAAAAACACAGTTTTGGCCATAACTTCCTACAGACATGTCAGAATGACGAGCCGTTTGAACCAGAATGGCCGCATCGACAAGATCTATGTCCTGATAGGCTGCACGCCTATGTGCTATGATACAGTACAAATCTAGAAACTATGGAAGTCTCCTGGGCGCTCGTCGCCGCTGGCCGCCAGCCGTCTGCAACCGTCGCCAGTCTCAGGGATCTGCACATGAATGGACATGAGCCGAGGGGTCACCGTAAGCTGTGTACGACACACACAACAACACAGACTACACAGTTGGTCCACCGTCTAATGCACAGACTACACAGCTGGTCCACCATCTAATGCACAGACTACACAGCTGGTCCACCATCTAATGGACAGACTACACAGCTGGTCAACCATCTAATGCACAGACTACACATCTGGTCCACCATCTAATGCACAGACTAAACAGCTGGTCCACCATCTAATGCACAGACTACACAGCTGGTCCACCATCTAATGCACAGACTACACAGCTGGTCCACCATATAATGCACAGACTACACAGCTGGTCCACCATCTAATGCACAGACTACACAGCTGGTCCACCATCTAATGCACAGACTACACAGCTGGTCCACCATCTAATGCACAGACTACACAGCTGGTCCACCATCTAATGCACAGACTACACAGCTGGTCCACCCTCTAATGCACAGACTACACAGCTGGTCCACCATCTAATGCACAGACTACACAGCTGGTCCACCATCTAATGCACAGACTACACAGCTGGTCCACCGTCTAATGCACAGACTACACAGCTGGTCCAC
>SZWC01028646.1:6068-16590 GCA_023375785.1 Penium margaritaceum
GCCGTTGCCTGTGGTGACTTCATCTCAGATAGCAAGCTTCGTAGCCACTGCATCTCTTTACACACCTCGGCCAAGGTGATGTACTCAGCTTCAGCTGTTGACAGAGAGACACATTCCTGCTTGCGACTTGCCGAATTGACTACACCTCCATTCAACGTACACACAAAGCCGGAGGTAGATTTTCTGTCATCGATATTCCCTCCCCAATCAGCATCAGTGTAGCACATAAGACAGAGTGATGCGGATCCAGCGATGCCTCCAAACTGGAGCCCCACGTGCCGCGTCCCCTGAAGGTAGCGCATGATGGGCTTCACGGCCTGCCAGTGAAGTGGACCGGGATTGGCCACAAACCTGCTCACCTGCCCAGCAGCATGGGCTATATCTGGTCGGGTGGCGACCATTGCATACATCAGACTGCCCACTGCACACTGATATGGGATGCCCAGCATGTCAGTTGTCTCTGCTTTGTTGGATGGGGACATGGAGGTGGAGAGTTTGCACTCCGAGCTCATGGGTGTGCTAGTAGGTTTCCAATCTGCCATGTCGTATCGTTTGAGGATGGAGTCAATGTGTTTTGTCTGGTTCAGGCTGATGGTACCTGCTGCTCTGTCGCGTTTGATGGCAATTCCAAGAATGAATCAAGAGGACCCATGTCCTTCATCTCGAATCTGCTACTCAACTGCCCCTTGAGATTGTCTAGCAGCTGCGTTGAAGAGGAGCATAGAATCAGGTCATCAACATACAAGGCAACCAACATAGTCCCTTTGTCACTCTCATGCACGTACATGCTAGGGTCATTGTCGCAGTGCATGAAGGACTCCTTGGCCATGAACGTGTCCATCTCCTGGTACCAAAGTCTTGGCGCTTGTTTTTTCCCATAGAGTGTCTTCACCAATCTGCACACCTTGCCCTCAGGAGCATCAACCCCCTCCGGAACCTCCATCAATACCTCCTTGTCAATTTTGCCGTAAAGGAAGGCTGTCTTGACATCCATCTGGTGGACCTCCATGTTCTTGGCAGCAGCAATGGCGAGGATTGACCGGATGGAGGCAAACGTCACAATTGGAGCAAAGGTATCCTCGTACTCTGTGCCAGGCCGCTGGGAGAACCCCTTGCTACCACCCGTGCCTTGTACTCATCTATCTTGCCATCCTGTTTCCCACTTGGACCCCACAACGTGAGGCCCGGCAGGTCTGTCCACCAGCACCCATGTCCCATTCTCTTCAATGGAGCTGAGTTCACTGCGAATTGCGTCGTCCCACTGTGCTTTGTCAGGCCGAGTGAGTGCCTCTGCGACAGACGTTGGCTCCTCTTGAACCAAGAATGACTAGTTGAAGCCTGTCCATTCACCCCTATCTGCGTCGTAATGCCGCCGCGGTGCTTTGAGACGTGAACTGCTCCTTGAACCTGCTGGCTGGTGCTGTTGATGTGGAGGCTGGAGGTCTGGTTCGTCGTTGATGATGGGAGAGGCATCCTCCTCATGTTCCGGAGGATCGGATTCGTCGAAATCAGAGTTTGATTCCTCCAAGTCATCTTCATGAGCTCCTCTCCCTGTTTTAGCACCTATCCCATGCCATTGTGCTGGTGCTTCGTCTCCCTCTTCAAGGAGAGTGAGCCACTCTCCCTGTTTTGAGCGTTCTCGAGTTCGAGATGCTCTCCCTTACTCAGAGAGGTTTCGTGGAAATCCGCGTCTTTGCTGCAGATGACCTTCTTGGCTCCTCGGTCCCACAGTCGATAAGCTTTGTGTGCGGTGTCATAGCCGATGAAAATGCACTTTCGTGCTCTTGCATTGAACTTTCCAGGGCCCTCACTGGCCTGGACCTTGGCAAATTCGGTGCAATCGAACACCTTGAGATGGGAGGCGTCCGGCTTCCTGCCTGACCATGCTTCTTGAGGCGTCTTCAACTGCTGTGTCTGCTTCTTCTTGCCTCTCCTTCGTAGAGTTGCTACAGGTGTGAGGTTCACAAGGTAGGTAGCCGTACGTGCTGCTTCAGCCTAGAACCCAGGAGGAAGCTTGGCATCAAAGAGCATGCACCTTGTCATGCCTAGGAGCGTCCGGTTCATCCTCTCTGCTACGTCGTTCCTTTGAGGTGAGTAGGGCGTAGTTTTCTGGTGTTCAATGCCGTGTGTCTAGAGCCAATCCCTGCAAGCTTCGTACTCTCCCCCGTTGTCCGTCCTGAATGCCTTCACCTTCTTTCCACTTTATCGCTCAACCATAGCGACAAAGGCCTGCAGAGTCTCCTTCACCTCATTTTTCTTTTTGAGAACGTATATCCAAACTTTGCGGATGTTATCGTCGATGCATGTGAGGAGTTATCTGCTGCCTCCATTTGACGGTATGCAAAAGGGACCACATACGTCTCTGTGGACGAGGTCAAGAGGTGCGAGAGCACGCGTGCCATTGCGCTTGAAAGGTTTCCTTTTCGCCTTGCCTTGATGGTATGGCTCACACATGATCTCCGCTCCCTCCACCTCATCACCTAGCTCCATCCCACGCACTAGCTCCTGCTTTCCCATGAGCTCCAATGTGCAATGAGCCACGTGCCCAAAGCGCCTGTGCCAAAGGTTCTCGGAGGATGTGCACAGGCTAGAATGAATAGCCCCGATGGCTGCATTTGCTTGCGGCTTTGTTGCCGAATCATCTGCTGCTACTGCTTCCGCTACTCCAACATGTCCTTCCTCATCTGAGTCTGTATCGCTGCTCTCCTCATCGTCACTCTCCACCAAAGATTCAGCCGTTGAAGTTGTCGTTTCGGTCTGCAAGACGTAGATTCCATCAATGCGAGGAACTTGTGCGACAACCTTCTTGGCAGAGTTGGAGATGTTGATATCCTTGGTAGGAACTATCACCGCTTCCTTCTCTGTAAAGATCACTGTCATGCCATGGTAAGTTATCTTAGAGACAAAGAGCAGGTTGGCTGTGAAGGAGGGCAAGTAGACCACCCCCTCTAGCTTGAAGTTGGAATCTCCACCGTTGACACCCACTGTGACCACCTTGTCACCAATCCCCTCAGCTGCCTCAACCTTGCCGTTGGCGACTCTGAAGTTCTTGTTACATGGAGCAAGAGAGATGAATTCTCTCTTCTCGTAAGTGGTGTGCTCGTTTGTGCCCCAGTCAAGGCCATAGTCTCTTGGCCTGAGTATCACCCTCCCTTTGTTGGAGGCACACTCAGCCATCAAGCTTGTAGGATCCTTCCCACCATTTCCCCCTCGCCATTCATCCCTGTATCCTCCCTCTCTCTTGGGTGCACGTCACTCTCGAGTCCAGAGTCCAACCTTGCCACAGTTGTGGCAGTTTCCTTGGCGCTTTGCGCCCCTTCCACTGTTGGTAGTGCTATAGTTTCCCTTGTACCTAGAGGAGGAGGTATTGCGAAAGGTGCTGCTGATCCGTGAGGCAAAGGTAGCCATGTTTGCTTCACTACTCCTACGACGCATGGCTTCATTCTGCACATACTCAGAGACGGTGGTGTAGCAAACTACATCTTCATTCCACCCTCCAATCACCGTTATCATGGGGCCCCATCTTTCCGGCAGCGTCATCATAAAAATCATGGCCTGCATGTCGGATTTCAGGTCCCACCCCATGCCGGTGGCTTGTTGAAAGAGCGTCTCTAACTTCTGCATAAAGGCAGAGAGATCCACCCCTTCACCAAGCCTCATGCTGATGAGGTTTTGTAGAATGAAGAGACGGTTGGCAAGTGAGGAGGACTGAAACACCTTGCCGAGTTTGGCATATGTCGCGGCTGCCACCGTACAACCACTGATGTGTGAAAGGACGGAGGGTTGTATGGAGGACACAAGAATGGCGAGAGCCTTCTTGTTGAGCTTGACCGATGCCACAAGGTCAGCACCCTCCTCCTTTGGTGCTGGGATAGCTTCGTCAAAACATCCTAGCAGATCTCTGTCATCCATGATGATCTCAAACTGCCACTTCCAGAGTGCAAACCCCTCTCCATCAAACTTGAGGATGGGCGAATGATTCCCTGGTTCCCCTGTCCCCGCCATCCCTACAACTACAACTACAACTGCTGCACCTGTTGTTGATGCCGATGAACCTGTATTTGAGACCGTTGTAGGCTGTTTGTGAGAAGAGGAAACTGCATCCCTTGTTCATGTTGGCCGTTGCAAGCAGATGTAGGCTGATGTAGGCTGATGTTAGCTCCCAAGGTAGAAAGGTGCAGATGTGTTGCATTCCCCTCCTGCTGATGTTGTCCTTCAAATAGAGAAGTTGGGTGAGAGCGAAGGCGCTCTCACTGCTTGTGACCTTAGCAGTTGTGTGCGTGAAACTTCCCTAACAAGAGGAGTGGGCCCATAACCCTTTGTTAGCTACTGAGCTAACCACGTGTGACAGAGAATCCGCAAAACCGAAAACCTCACAAAGGTTTTTAGGCCTTCTTCCTTTGTTGACATGTGGCATGCACCCCAAACTTAATCAGGCATACACTTCACCTTCAAGATTACTAACGCCTTAGCATTACATCTCAAGAAGAGCTCAAGTTGTCAATACGCAAGAGAGCATCAAGCAAGGGTTCATTGATCAGCATGCATGAAAAGTCCTTTTATAGCTGTCTGTCTAGTCCTATAACTCAAAAGCACATTCCTGGGAAGTGGCCTGAACCAGCCATGTCACCAATAGACTTGTACTGTGGGCTTGACACATAAGCATCCTAGTGTCAAGGTGACAGACCAACCATGTAGCGTCCAAGAAGCTACGGACTTTCTTTCTTGGAAGCTTCCACAGCAAACAAGATATGCATGGGGCAAGGGATTGAACTCATGACCTCTCACTTGGCCAAATCAACAAAATGGCCAAGGCAGCCACTCACCCACATGGTGTACTCATAGGTCATATCTCACAAGAAACAGCGCATATGTGAGTCACACTAGAACGGATCTAGGGGTCATACCTCCACAAGGGGCAGAGCATTCCTGATCCGTCATACAACACTGAACAAGGGGTAAAAACATTTAACAGATCCGGGGCCTTTGTCCTCTTTGCCTTATGGCGTTGGCATACGTCACAGCTCTGGCAGAATTCAGCCACCTCTGACGACATGGTGGGCCACCAAAAGAAGCGAGTAACCGTCTTCAAGGTCTTGTTGACGGAGAAATGGCCGCTCGGGCCACTGTCATGGCACTCCTCTAAAAGCAGCTGCCAAAGCACGTGCACTGCGGGAACCACAACCTGTTACATGCCACGCCGTTGCCAATACGGTACCTCAAAGAAGATTCTCGGAGCGTCGTACTCCCCATGCGCCTCGTATCCCTCCGTAAAGAGCTTTACAAGGAAGGAATCCTCGTTGATGGTGAGAGACGCAACCTGCATCATCAGGTCGGGTAGCTATGAGAGTGTGCCGGCTGGATTCATGCGACTCGGCCGGTACACGATCTTGTAGTCCAAGTGCAACTCGAGGTACTCCACCCAACGCGCTTGCCGCCGGCTCAGGTTTGGCTGCGTCTTGAAGTAGTTCAACGGGTGGTGGTCGGTGTAGACCGTGCATTTCCGCGCCTTGAGGTAGCACTGCCATTTCTTGAAGGGTGCAACCACGGTGAGCATCCCCTTGTTGTGCGTGGTGTAGATTAGCTCTGCCCCGTGCAACTTGCGCGAGTAGTAGGCGACTGGTGTGACCTGTTGCCAGAGTCCTGCAAGAGGATCCCACCAATGGCCAGGTCCGATGCTTCCATCGCCATGTCAAACTGACGGCCGCTGTCGGCCAAGTGCAAGGCCGGCGCAGAGCTCAGAGCCCTTTTGAGATTCTTAAAGGCTTCTTGTTTGCTAACTCCCCAACTCAACTTGCGATCCTTGCAAGTGAAATTGAAGAGTGGCACTGATACTCCCGCGCAGCCAAGGATAAACCTATGGTAGTAGTTGTAAAAACCAAGGAACACTTGCACATCATGCACATTACGCAATTTTGGCCACACTTGCACGGCCGACACTTTGTGCGGGTCCATGGTAATCTGTCCATTGCCACTGATGTGTCCAAGAAATTCAACTTTACCCACCACGAACTCACACTCAGAGATCTTTGCCAAAAACTTTCTTGTCCTCAATATCTCGAGGACCTTCTTCACACGCTCCTCATGCTTCTCTGCCGTCCTGCTATACACCAAAATATAGTCAAGGTAAACCACCACGAAGTGATCCAAGTACGGCCTGAAGATGTTGTTCATCGCCGCCATGAAGGTGGACGATGCATTGGTCAACCCAAAATGCATCCCGAGTTACTCGTAGTGACCATAGCGGATGGGGAAGGCCGTCTTTTCCACATCATCTGCTACGATGCGCATCTGGTGGTAGCCGGAATGGAGGTCGATCTTTGTGAAGAAGCAAGCCGCACGGAGCTGTTCAAAGAGCTCCTCGGCTTATGGAAGTGGGTACCGGTTCTTGATGGCCAACTCGTTCAATGCCTGGTAGTCCACACACATACGCATCTTCCCCGTATATTTCTACAAAAACAAGAGAGGTGCAACGTGAGAAGATGAAGACGGGCGGATGAAGCCCTGCTCCATCATCTCGGTCAGCTGCTTTCTGAGCTCCTGCAGCTGCTCGTTGCTCATGCGGTACGTTGCACAAACAAGCAGGCGTGCTCCAGGTTTGAGGTCGATGCAATGGTCCACGTCCCGCTTTTGTGGCAGACCAGCCAGGAAGGTGTCGGGGAACACGTTCTCAAACTCCGTACACACCTTCCAAAGCCCCTCAGGCACTGCGGAAAACTTGCCTTGGGCCCCCGACTGCTCACAAGTTGCCCCCTGTGCCACAGCAGGCGCCACATCCTCTAGTTTTTAGAAATCGTCCTCCACGTCTTGCATGAATGCCAAAAAAACTTCTCCTTCTTTCAGATCGCGCGATTGAGCTACACCAAATTCAACGTTAGCGGCGCCGATTCCTCCTTGGAAGGCACCGATTTTTGCGGCGCTTCTTCCCCGCAAGTTTTCTCCTCCATGACCTCTTCCTCGGACCATGTAGGTAGGGGATACTCTTTGTCTCCGAGCTTGACTGAGACGGTGCGTGCCTCCCAATTGACGACGGGGTTGTACTTGTGGAGGAAGTCATGAACAAGGATCACGTCGTAATCCATCATCGGGCACACCAGGTATACGGTCGTTATGCAAAGCTTCTCCACACTAATGGAGAGGGGACGGAGCAGGTACCCAACTTCAATCGTGCCATCCACTTGGTTAGCAGTGCGCTTCTTGCTGGTGAGCGCAAGGCCCCACTTCTGAGTACACTCCATGCTTAGAAAACTGTGTCTCGCACCACAATCCAACAAACTCCCCACCGTCTCCTTGACGCCTTTCACTCGCGCCTCCAAGGGTTGCTCCTCCTTATACCCCAAATCACATGCCTTGACCTCGGAAACCCCCTTAACTGCCGCAAGGCGTTCGGGTGGGCGGTCAAATGGCGGTTTGAGTTGAGAGGAGCCAGGAGTAACGCCATCTACTCCCGGCTCTCTTCGCTTCCCGAATCCTTTGTTGCTTTATCTGCCTCCTTGGTGGATTGCTTCACCTTCCCTTGCCGCTTACCCTTGTCGTCGATCTTTTTTGGATGCCAACAGTCACGCGCAATGTGGCCAGGCTTGCCACAGTTGTAGCACTTGCGCTGTTGCAACGCTCCAATCTCCATGGGCGTGTTGTCACTCTCAGCCCGCTTGCCGTAACCACCACCGAAAGAGTTGTGGCTGTTGGCATGAGCCTGATGCACGCGTGAGTCGTACCAATCTGCTACTGCAATCATTGTCCCTATGTCGTTGTTGAGGTTGTGCATCACCGTCATAGCGTGGGCATCGTCCTTAAGGCCATTGCTTTACTGGAAGCACAATTTGTGGGAGTCGAAGCCACAATTGGCAATGATCTCACAAAACCTGTGATTGTAATCGGCGACGCCGCCAGTTTGGTGAAGCTAATGCAGCTTGGCGCGCCCGCTGTTCCTCGCGTTGCCCACGGTGAAACACTTGAAGAACGACTCCATAAACTCTTTCCACAAAATCGGCCATTTCAGGGTAGGGTTGCCATTGCTGCAAGGTGGAGCCGATGGGGTTGAGATCCCGGTCACGGCCAAAATGACGGCGACCATTGCTCCTCCACTTTCATGTGGACTAGACCTCATCACATCGGCCCACCATACCAACAATACCCCTCTCAACAGGGTTACAGCATAGTCGCGGTGCGCCTCAGACCTTGAGGCATCCACGCTGATGGCAGTGAAGTAAAGCTCTAGTCCGAGTATCCAAGCATGCAGAGCTGGCCCGTCCTTCCTTGAGGGGTCGAACGGCTCCGGCTCGGGCAAGCTCGGGATGCCCACCGCGGTGGGAATTGCCACTAGTGTTGGCATTGGACGCTTCGCGAGCTCTTGGTTGAGGTATGTGTTTTACTTCTCCAACAGGTCCATCTTGGCTTGCATGTCGGCGACCAACCTCTGTAACATTGCGGCTGCTGTTACTTTGCCGCGGCCATTCGGAATGTGCCCAATGAAGTCATGTCTGCGTCCGGTAGAAATTCTTCCTCAAAGAGTCCTCCGGTTACCTTCTTATCACCGGAATGCGTGGTTGGCCTTGGGCACAGATCCATCAAAGAGACAAGATACGTCCTGGCCTATGCTGACTAGGAGAGGTTGCCACGTACGGTTGTACCCCTGAGCCAAGGGTGGCTTTGATACCAAGAGTAAACCAGGCGTGGCGTGCTAGCCTTAATCGGATGGTGTAGGCACCCACCGGTGGCAGAAGCAACCAAAGGGAGGTCAGTGCACACCTTCCCGGGTTTTCGGAAGTGTAGGGTCGTCTTGGGGGAGCACGGGAACACGTGTGGCAAAGTGGTAGTAAACTCTACTTGTTACTTAAGTGTCAACATTCAAGACTATATGTACATGATGACACATCCCAGGCGACCCTGGGTCACCGGGCCGCACGCGGCTCCGTTCAAGCTAGAGATGAGCATAATTGCCTTAGCATCATGCAGCTCATCCTCCTAGATTTTCAACGCACCAAGAATTGCATCATTCCGTGGAGGAACAGCCGAGATATGGCCGTTTACGTGAACCACGGTAATGTGCCGTTGGCAGCACCACTAGTGGCGGTGACGGCCGCCCGAAGTGCCTTTTCTGGTAATAACACATCGGGGCGCCATTCCAAAGTGCCCTTGACCCTCAATGATCCTTGACTCACTGACTATTAGGGTCCCAAGGCGCGCTTTGGCTTTGTTAAGTCTTCCAAGGGTCAAGCCTTGGTCCTTGGGGACAATTTCCCATCACCTTTTTCCCCTCGGCTGGTCCAACCTTTGGCCGGGCATAACTTCCTCGGTTCATGATGGATCGACCCCGTTCCTGAGTCAATCTCGCATGGTTTTTCCTGTGTATTCCAAATCCAAAGTTGTATTCCACATGCACGGAAGCCTTAATCCGTAATCAGTGCCATTGGCACTGTCAAGATTACAAGCATGGCGCTGTGCATGTTTGCTGTATCAAAGGAGCCCATGAGAGTAGAGTGGAGCTGTGGGATGTCTCCATCAAGTGAAAGTTGGCATTCATTACGGAAAATGACATGTGGGAGCAGGTTGAGAGGCCAATAGGTGCCAAGTTCATTGGTGAAAGTAGGTATTTAAGACCAAGTTCATAAAAGAAGGTGTGGTTGATAAATACAAGGCACAAGTCGTGGATGAGGGGTATCCATAGCATAAGGTCGAGCACTACGATGACACATTTATCCCNACAACGGTACCATTGGCAAAGAAACAGAGTCCAGTGACCTTGACCTCCTCTCCCTCACCATCAATGATGACCCAGCCACACTCGCCATTTATGGTCAATCACCCCAAAAGTACACACTGATAAACTAGTGTATGTTTTTAGAACATATGTGGAGGCTTCTCCGTGGAAATGAGTTACCATTAGTATGAATGCTTCCTAGAAGTTATGTGTAAATCCTAAATACAGAAACACTTCAGTGTATACTACCTTAGAAGTTTCATTGAACTTCCTTCAAATTCTCATACCTTTTAGTTTATCTTCAAATGCTAGTAATTCTGATTTATGAGCAACACACAAGTGATAGATATACTCTTGTTGAATGTGTCTTGTTTTAACTTATGCCCAGTCATCCTAAATCATACAATGCATAATCAGTGGATAAGACTGAAACATAAGTTGAGGATTGTGTGAAACAACTGACAGTTAACAGTGTTTTTGAGAAATTACTTGCTACAATCATGTGCACCGTATGTCGTATGTACATGCATACAATAATTTTACTGAAATTTCCTAAGACCTGGATGTCTTTAAAGTTATCTTGAATAAAACAGAAAAAGGTTTCCGCAGATATCACTTCAAAACACCTTTTTTTTTTTACAGAATCCACTTATGTACTTATACAATGTGTGTGCTATGTCTGTATTATACTATCGGATGCGCAAGTGTACTCCACTTTTTTATACGCCTAAAATGCTTCTCATGTGTTCAAATGGGGGACCCAACGCTCGGGCAGCAGGTAACAACGGTCAAGCGGGACCCCCCTCCCCCCCCCCCCCC
>SZWC01028647.1:6824-22822 GCA_023375785.1 Penium margaritaceum
TCAACTTGTGAGATCTATGTCTACTTAAGGCAAAGATCCTCAAGCCTTTCATTGTGGAGCTCAATAAGGAATCCATTGGACATCCCCTTAAGGCCCTCCTAGGACTTGTGAGGCCTATCAGCTTAGGTAGATGAAATAATGTAGGTCAATATACTAGGAGATAATGCCAAGATCCTTGCCATAACATTACCGAACAAGGAATTGATCCTAACTGACCAAGGTACTCTAGAATCCTAGCTTCCTCGCATATTTCATGACATATAGTTGTTTTTTGGTATTATTCAAGGTTATCTTTGTCTCCATTTAGTTCTTTCTTCTTGTAGTCTACATGCAATAATGATTTTCTGCAAAATATCAAACAATGAAGGGTCCTCAAGCCACTACCTTGAATATAAACAAACATGGTATCACATCACTGAATGCTTTTCTTTGTAAATTCTAGTAGTATTAGTTCAAAATTATTTAATAGGATCTCCATCCACCTCATACATGGATACATCCGAATTGTCGCAAACGAGTGTGCATGAGATATGTTTCACCTCCATATGAGCACATGCACCATGGAAGAAGAGAATCTATAGCATCATTTTATGGATTAGGAGGATCAATCAGTTTTGCATGGGATGTGCATAGGCAAAATAAGGGATGACATGTCATGTCCCCCGCTCTAAAGCAAACTATAGGGGAGTAAGACTTGGCCAAGAGGCAAAATAGATGGAAAAGCAAAAAGCAATAGCATAACACAACGTTGAGAAATGGAGGGAGGTACTAAAGTAATGTGTTAAAGCTAAATAGATCATCTTAAAAAAACTAAAAGTCAATTATTCTAGTAAATGATTATATACACCATACTTATACCAATCAAATATAGTTTATGAAGTTGCGTTCACAAGAATCCGATAACAAATGGCTTTATTCTCATCGAAACAACAACTTCAAGAGACGTTGCAACAAGATAACAAGACATTTCAGGTGCATGGTGAAGAATGATGAAAGGCATCTTCCACTCATACACAATAGTTACGCAATATTTCAATCTTATGAAAAGTAATGCAATCACAAATGTAGCCAAAAACACCCCTTTAAGAAGCCTTGTTACATTATGTATGTCTTCAAAACACAACATTCCATATGAGTGCTAACTATGGCACCCTTCTGAAAAATGCACCACAAAATTGATTGGCAAGTTTTTGCGTCTCAACCATCACCAAAATTGCATATTTTGCATAAAAAAATACTTATCCTTTAAAAATTACCAATAAAAACTAGAAAAGGGAAATGTTATCAATGTGTTGTGGATGAATTTATATATAGAGTTGCCTTACCATATCGACAAAACAACAAGGTTAAAAATTCTAATGGTGTGAATTCTTGATTGAAGTGGTCTAAATGCAAAGCATCTATCATTTTGATAGAATATAGTACATACGCTTCCCCTAAACCCACCACATTTTATGGTGGAAGATTTCAACTACTTATCTCATGTATTTTTCCTGGTGTTGAATAACCATTGAGCTCCGAGCATGTAGTAGGCCATAGAATGGTACACATACATTGATAAGCAAACTCGTGAAGCATATGTGTACCTACTTAAGAAAATAATGTCAACTGTTTCCATTATAAAGTTTGACATCCAAGCAAAATTGCCGCCAATGAACCTCCAAAACTTAAGCAATGTTAAAACATTCATGAAAAATGTAGAATCACTCGATCATGCACTCAAAATATTAGATGTGCTTCTCCCCAAACTAGTCTTTCTAACCTTCCTCCCTTATTGAATTACTTCAAATTAATATTAAAGCATGAAGTACATATTATTAAGGCATGTAGTCCTTAGATTCATTTGAGTGTGCAACGTAAATGGAATTCATTAAAAGAGAAGTAATGCACACATGTAAATAGAATTTATTATGTTATGATCACTTATACATTCTCCCCTTGGTCCCTGCATGATGCCATGTCCACCAAGTAGTGTGTATCTTCCTTTTTTTTGAACTCTTCTTCACTTCATTCCATAATGGGTAGCGCATAAGGCTACAAATTTTACATACATTACGATATCCATTTTTGTTTATGTTTCAAGACTGGAAGCATGAAGCAAGGTTACCAAAGGAGGGTGTGGGACAAGGAGGAAGGAAAGCAACATCAAAAATAGAAAATTGACAACTAACGAGGAAAAAGGGAAAAGAAGCGTGCTTGAAGTGAAGGTAAGAAGATGGAGGAAAGCGACAAAATCTTATTCNCAACTCCATGCAGACCACATTTCCTTGCCAAATACTCCTCATAACAAAGAATTTCAAGGTTAGCCATAAGCTCACAGGGGTCAACTCAAAATAATGTAGAGCTCTATCAATGGGGAATGCATGTAAAGGTCCTCTTTACCTTTTAATCTTCATTGAGAACATAAAGGGGTTCATTTAGATAATATCAAAAGGTGAAACAAATAAGAAGTAGAACAGGTTCTCCTCTTGAAAACATGCTTCTCCACGTTGCTTCCAATGGCAGAAGGTTGAGCAATTAGTAAGAATAATGTGTTACTCTTGATGGTTTTGACAGGTAAATCAATTAAACATTTTTGACTCAGCTTGAACATCAAGGAACGATGTATCATTTATCGATGCTATAAAATTTAAATACAATGGAAAAATAGAGAGAGAAAACTTCAAAATGTTAAAGACAAGTAAATGTTTTTTAGGGTGTCGCTTAACAATTTGTGGTTGTAGTTTTCTAAGACAAAACTAGTGACTATACTTAACTACTTGCAACATGTATCACTTGCAAGCATGAAATCCCTTTTCACATGGAAACTTTTCAATCCTAGATTCTCAATTATTCTGACATTGGGGGCATTGGTCCTTAATGAATGAAGCTTGTGAATGCGGATCGAGTCATTTTCGTTTTTTTTCAAATGATAGATCAGGAAGCCTTGATGGTTTTTAAAGTTATAAAAGCATGATATTCAGTATTGTTGGAGGTGACAATTAGTGCGCCTATTTTTCTGGTCGAGCTCGCGTAGTCGGTTTTAGAATCGGAGGAGCCTGCAAGAAGTTAGGGAATTTTCTCTAAAAACTTCCCGGGTTTAACGGCGGAGATTTTTTATCTGCTTGTACAGGACAGATTTAATTCCCGCATCTAGGTCCATGGGGGGAATGGACCCTAGAGCTGCAAAATACTGTGTGCTGCATGCACAGCAGGGTTGTGCATGCCCGTGAACCCAGACGAGTCAGCAGCTGTGTAGTGCGACTACGCACTACTGGGTTCTGGGCTAGGTCTAGTGAGGGTGGGGCTACACCTGACTGGGTAGTGTGGACCGCCTCGCATCAGCTACTGCATCAGTCCAACTCAGCAGTAGAATGCAAGGCCCAGAGTGGGGACCGCTCTGCATCAACACATGCATGCGTGACACAGCACTATGTCGCAACATGCATGCACGAGTCATCAGCCACATCCAAGGCCAGAAGCGGGGACCCCTCTGCATCAGCACAGTCATGCACGACTCAGTAGCAGGAACTCCTGGGGGGCTACTGCTTACAGGAAGATTCCCAAGCTAGGAATCTTCCCACCTGAAGCCGGAAGCTTGCATAAGCCTGGTCAGTTTTCAACTTGCCAGCAGTTTGCTATAAAAGGTGGCCAGCCTCGTAGTCTCCATTCAACAACTTAGTCATCACCAAGATTTCCGCCTGCAGTCTACCACAACAGCCTCCACCAGTTCCAGACATCACCTGAGGCCAAGGCTCTACATACACTCTTCTTAAGACCCTAGTAAGCGTGGCAGCAGTCTGCCAGCCTGAGCAGGAGGACGCCTCTTACGACCGGAAGGCCTGACTACCTAGAAGTGGTGGTCAGACTACGCCCAAGACTCAAGCTTCCTAGTTTAAGCTGTCTAGTTAGGCGTTGCCCACCCGTGGGCAAGGAACTGTGTCTAGGCGTGAGATTCCAGTGTTAGTTTCTAGCTGAGTTGTGTTTGTTGTACAGCCTCTTATAGTATAGTTGTAATCAACTACAGTCATTCAATTGCAACATTCTTCCAGTTCAAGCTTTATACTCTTTCTGTGGTTGCTCTACAAGCACAACGGTCCCAGTAGTAAGGAAGCTAATCCTTGCCGCACCCCACAAACATCAACATGGTATCAGAGGAAGGTTTGTGCTGACAGCATCTACAGTTTGAGTCCTAGCTAGTGGTGTGTTGTGGAGGAGCTGTAGAATCCAGTCACATACGCTAGCGAGTTACTGACGTCTTTGAGCGCCCAAGGTGGAATCTAGCCTGCAAATGTCAGAGGCAATGTGGATAACATGAGGAACATGGAGATGGAGTATTCAGGTGCAAACTCTCCACCTCTTGATGAAAATTTTGTCCTGCGTGGTTTGCGCATGGGACAAGATCAGGGTCATCATGTGGTAGAGCAGGCAGAAGAAGCGCAACGCTTGGCGGATGAAGCAAAGCGTATGGCGCAGCAAGAAGCAGCTACGTGCCACGCAGTGGAGGAAGAGATCATGGCATTCAGGCAGCAGCTAGATGCACAAGAGCCACTTCGCCAGTAGGAGCAGCTCACACGTGATGCTCAGTTGAATCAGCTTTTGCAGCAAATGGCATGGCTATAACTGCAGAAGTAGCTGCAACAACAACAATTGCAACTGCAACAACAGCAACAACGACAGCACCAAAAGCAATAAAACCATGCCCATCAAGCTTCACAAGCATCATCTGCGTATCTACCTCAGCCAAGTCCTCCACCAGCCATGCAGCAGCCTGTCATTTCTCCACAAGTGCCACCAATGGCGTCGGCACAAGTAGGAATGCAGCAGTAGTTTCCAGCCCAACAGCCACAGGTTCCATAGGGGATGCCAACGATGG
The DNA here is from genome assembly GCA_023375785.1 of Penium margaritaceum. Classification (NCBI taxonomy): domain Eukaryota; kingdom Viridiplantae; phylum Streptophyta; class Zygnematophyceae; order Desmidiales; family Peniaceae; genus Penium; species Penium margaritaceum. Next base: position 11,680 of record SZWC01028647.1, read on the forward strand.
CACCATTTTGGCTATCTAAATAAGCTCCAACGCCTCAGACATACATGGGGCAACCACATCGATTAGTGTAGCCAATGTTTTTGGCGGAAGAGGCAGCATCAAATGTGCAGAAGTGTCACACAACTCCAACACAAGGAGTTGGGTACCACGGTTTAGAGGACATTGTACCAACGGTAGCAACCTTTCTACACCTGCACAAGATCAAGATCGTCCAGTTCAATGGCGAGACCTTCCCGCACTAGGCCCACAAGTTCAAACAAGTTGCCCAAATTCACAACATTCGGAAGTTATACATTGGTTATTACGTTCCTCCTCCCGAAGGATCTCCACCACACATCGTGTCGGAGTTCAATGACTTCACGTAAGCTGCATACATGATGCTTGACAATCAGCTCTGTACTCGCATTCAACCTGCCATTTGCATGTACGAGGTAATAGCTGAACCAGGCAAACATGCATTGTCCTATTTGCTACGGACCTACATGTCAGGGGACTCCACTTTCAAGTCTCATAACCTCACAGAGCTCTCCCACATGAGCCTCAGCAGCTTCAGTGACATTGAGAGCTACATCTACAAGGCAAAATTGCTCCGCGACCAACTTGCCATCACAGACGCACCCATCTCTGAGCCAATCTTTGTGACCTTCCTACTCAACGGCTTCATTGGAGAGTGGGATAGCGTAAAGAAAGGTCTCAAATTCAAGTCAGTAGCAGATCTGATAGAGGCATGCGTCTGCAAGATGCTATTGACAGAGCAGAAGGACCGCCAACCCACAAGCAAAAAGGCTCGCATTTTCAGAAAAGTGGCTTACCAGAATGAAGGAGAGAAAAGCGCGTCTCACTCCCTGTCAAATAGCCATCCAGTAATGAAGTCAGCGTACTCCCATGAGTCAATGCGCTCCGTCCCAAAGGCGATCCCACGTAATGCCATTGGCTAGTCGACCGAATCATGTTCTGATATCACGTGTCATTATTGCAAGAAGAAAGGGCACATGAAGAAAGACTGCTTCAAGAGGTTGCGCGATGAGGAAAAAGGGAGGATGCAGAGCAACTTCAAGGGGAAGAAGCCAGGGGGAGAGAAGAAGGAGAGTGGAGGACAAAAGAGTAAAAATGACAGTCACAAGTGCGACAAAAAGGCGAAGGAGGAAGGCAAAGGGCAACAGTTTGACTACACTACATCAGTGTTCCAGTTGTTACACAGTCAGTGCGACAAGCTGGTTCGCTTGCAGTATGTTTGGTACCTGGACAGCGGGTGTACCTCGCATATCACGTACCAAAAATCCTGCTTCTGAAACAACGAGCTTTCAGATGAGAGCTACGTGACAGTCACAAACAACAAGCAGGTGCCCATGCTTGGCAAGGGCATGTTGATCGTGAAAGGGTATTATGGAGCATACGTCAAGTTTGGCAACGTTCTCTACATACCTGACATTGCTGTTAACCTCCTCTCCCTCGGCCAACTGATGAAGAGAGGAGCTCGCGTCATCAGTAATGACAAGCATGTCATGCTGCAAATCCATGAAGGAAAAACCTTTGCAGAAGGTTAGCTCCTTCCTCATGGCATGATTAAGCTAGATTTCAGCGCACCAGCTCAAGATGAGACAGATTCCCCATTTGTAGCAGCAAGTCTACACCAACCTACACATGCAAATGTTGTAGTGTGGCACAAGAGGCTAGGCCACATCAGCAATCAGTTTGTGGAATCCATGGTGAAAAAGGGCCATGTCAACAGCCACGACATCAAGAAATGTGGCCAAGGCAAAATTGATCCTTGTGAGGACTGCGTTCGTGCCAAGTTGCCACGACAAATGTTCCTTCCCGTGAGCAAGTGCGACATCAGCCAAAAGCTGAGATTGGTTCACATTGACATCTGTGGACCACTCCTTTCAGCAACAGTCTATGGTGGACACCGTTACTTCCTCATCTTTGTGGATGATGTGACACGTTTCCTTTGGAGCTACCCCCTCCAAACCAGAGATGAAGCGCCAACCTACTTCTTCAAATGGCTGGCAATGGTGGAGAGACAAAGCAACAAGAAGCTGCATGTCTTACGCTTCGACAATGTCGGCGAGAACACCAGAACAGAGTTCATGTTGCAACTTGAGGAAATGGGCATCGTACAACAATTCTCTACACCATAGCCCCGCAATAGAATGGTGTTGCAGAAAGAACGAATCGCAATGTTCAGGAGACATTCAAATCCATGCTGCTAAGAGTGCGGCTGGACAACACCTGGTGGCCGTATGCTTTCAGGCATGCAGTTTGGGTGCGGAATTGTNCACCGTTACTTCCTCATCTTTGTGGATGATGTGACACGTTTCCTTTGGAGCTACCCCCTCCAAACCAGAGATGAAGCGCCAACCTACTTCTTCAAATGGCTGGCAATGGTGGAGAGACAAAGCAACAAGAAGCTGCATGTCTTACGCTTCGACAATGTCGGCGAGAACACCAGAACAGAGTTCATGTTGCAACTTGAGGAAATGGGCATCGTACAACAATTCTCTACACCATAGCCCCGCAATAGAATGGTGTTGCAGAAAGAACGAATCGCAATGTTCAGGAGACATTCAAATCCATGCTGCTAAGAGCGCGGCTGGACAAAACCTGGTGGCCGTATGCTTTCAGGCATGCAGTTTGGGTGCGAAATCGTGTACCGCACATGGCTTTACCAGATGACTCCATTTGAAGCATGGCACGACTACAAGCCGGACATCACCATGCTTCGGACATTTGGCTGCATAGAGCTTCTCCATGTCCTAAAAGAACGTCGTACAAAGCTTGCAAACAAAGCAGCTTGGGGCATGTTTGTCGCACAAAGCCCGAACATGAAAGGTTGAGAGTTCTACGACATCGGCTCTTAACGAATCGTCACCAGTCATGATGCCGTTTTCTTCAAGCATCTGACATGTCAAGGGTGGGAAGCCAAGTGCTCGACCACACCAGACCTCCTTGAGGCATTTCATGATTCATTTGAGGAATCAATCCAAGACGAAGCAACAGACTGTGATCCACTCACCACGACGGATCAGGATCAGGCAAGTGAAGAGGCGATGCGCACGAGTGTGCCCCTCGCAGCTGACCACGATGAATGCATCGCCACTTATCAGGAGATGATCGTCGTAGGCCATTGCTTACGCCATCCGGTGGTGACGCAAGATGGTGCGGAGACGACGCGGCTGAAGAAGCAGGACGGCACAGTCAAACGTCGGCACTTCACGCACCTCGTGTAGCAGCAGATGGGAGAACAACACAAGGAGGATGAAGCAGAATGCGACATGGCGATCACAGCATGCACTGTGTATGCTAAGAATGATGAGGTACATGCCGACTTCACAAGAACGCATGTGACAGCTCTCCTTTCCAAGGCGTCATCTGCACTACCGCTCGAGCCAAAACCACTCAAGGAAGCACTTGTAAGCAAGTTTGCAGCAGAATTGAAAGCAGCACTGAATGCAGAGTACAACAGCCTCATGGAGCAAGGAACGTGGAAGATAACAGAGCTGCCATTCGGCTCGAGGCCTGCTGGTGTGAAGTGGGTGTTCAAGGTGAAGACAAAGGCAGATGGCAGCATCAACAAGTTCAAAGCGCGCTTGTCTGCAAAGGGGTTCTCATAGGTGGAAGGGAAGGATTTCTTTGAAACGTACGCACCTGTCAGCCGTTATACCACAACATCATCATGCTTGCCATTGCAGCAGTCAAAGACTATGAGGTGCAGCAGGTCGACGTCAAGAACGCCTTTCTACATGGAGAAATTGACACTGGTCTACATGAAGCAACCAGAAGGGTATGATGACGGAAATGAAAGAGTATGCAAGATTTTTTCAAGAGCTAATACAGGTTGAAGCAGAGCCCTCTCCTTCGGTAGCGCAAGCTGTAGAGCCTCCTCATGTCATTGGACTTTCATCCATGAGCCTATAACGACTGCTTATTTCTATATTGTCAGGCTGGGAACAAACGTCCAGAATGCTACGTCCTCGTCTACGTCGACGATATCTTGATCATCGGCCCATCGCCAAACTTCATCCACGCAACTACTTGTAGAATGGTGAAAGAGGTTAATGTGACGTTGATGCCGAGCTTTGAGTACTACCTCGGCATGAACATCAAACGTGATCGTGCATCACACACGCTCAAGTTGTCTGAGCAGTCTTACGCAGCCAAAGTCTTCAAACGGTTTGACATCCTAGATCATCACGTTTCGACTCCCTTAACGCAGGAGCGGCAAATTCATCAGGGACCAAGGAGGAGAAATGAGACTGACTATCGCAGCAGAGTCGGTTCTCTCAAACAGGCTGCAAGCTTCACACGGCATGACCTGCAGTTTGCGGTGAGCAACCTGGCACGTGGGAATGAGACTTGTTTTGAAAGGGCTTGCAAGGAGTTGGACCCCACCCTTGGGTTCTTGCGGACTACCTCAGACACAGGGTTAGTCTTTGGCTCGTCAAGCAACTTGCAGCTGAGCTGCTACGTGGATGCAGATTTTGGCGATACTGAGGAAGACCGTCAAAGCAATACAAGATTTGTTTGTCTCCTGGCCAGAACGGTAGTCTCGTGGTTAAGTAGGAGGCAAAACATCATCACACTCAGCTCAGCTGAAGCCGAGTATGTCGCGGCGACATCAGCAGCTAAGGAGGTCACCTACCACAGGAACCTCCTTGACGATATTGGCTTTCCGCAGCACGGCCCGACCAAAGTTTACGTCGACAATAAATTGGCTATCGTCATTGCAAACGTGACAAAATTTTAGGAACGGACGAAGCACATTGAATTTCGCGGCCAATGGATTCGCTCAAAGGTGAACGACTACACGATTGTCCTTGAGCACGTTCCAAGAATAACGCAAGCAGTATATTTTTTGACAAAAGTGTTCCAAAGGACATTTTTTATAGGTGTATGGAGCAGTGTGGACTTACGCGTACTACCCATTTGCAGTATCACCAAAAGAATGGCAACCTAGGAGACAAGCGGCAGTCGAACACGTGCGCCAACGCCATTGGCGATCTCCGCACACAGAAAAATGAAGATTTGTACCTCATGGTGCATGGAGAAATTTTTGTGGAGCATGTAGCAGAGATCTAGAGCCATCAAGAAAACTCACATTCAGCAGAAAATTCCCCAACAGCAGTTCGAGTCCTTTCATTGCCGACAGACTCAGTCAAGCTCAGTATCGGCGTGACATCTGAGAAATTTACATCTTTCTCCCCTTTCTAGCCTGCTAGAGAAAATCGTGTTTTCTCCCAGACAAACAGCAGCTTCAACTACCCACTTTAGTCCCCTACTATGTTAGGAGACCTACTTCAGTGTCTTAAGTTTATGGAAATCCGTTCCTCCAAAGACCCAGTTCAGTCCTCAGAGAGAAATAAAAATTTGACAGCATGGATGGGGAAAACGGAGTGCAAAAGGGGTTGCAAGAGAATTTCTCGTGAGAAGGGGTTGCGAGGCGAGCAACGGTTGCAGCAAGCTGCGAGAGTAGCGCCGAAGTAGGCTCGCCTGCCGCGACAGCCTGCCGAGATGGCGAAGTGCATAGTAGGGCTTAGCGGCGGAGCAGCTACTACGAAAGGGAAGGGGGGGGGGCGAGCTACGAGAGGGGCAGGTGCGGCAGCAAGCGGCAGGCTTGCCGCGACGGCAGACATGGGAGCAAAGCTCCCTGTCGTTGCGGGAGGCAGCAAGAGCGAGCAAGCGAGCAAGAAAGCGAGCAGGCTTGCAAAAGGGGGAGCGCATTCAGTCACCAGCTTGCTCACAAATTGAGTGGCAAGCGAACTCGCCCCTCCTAAGCGAGTTTGCAAGCCAACCTGCGCTATTCGACGGAGCTTGACGAAGGAGCTAGGAAAAGGAAAAAGCGGCAGGGAGGAAAAAGACGGATGGCAAGAGGAGGGGGTCAGTGGTCACTCGACGAACAGTTCAGCAGTAGTGGAGGAGACTACAAGCGTGCTACCATCGACTAGCGCCACCCCAAATCCAGTTGCGATAGCCAGATTGCGCAGATTCTAAGTGAAGCTATGGAGTGTCGACTTCGCACGCGTGAGGGCAAAAATGGCGTCAGCAACACTGGAACCACCATTTGTACCTCCACAACAGTCAGTGGACGTGAGGGGGAGAGGAGTATATGTTTTCTTCTCTCCCAACAACTTCTCCACCCACTGGAAAACTGCAGGGAACCTACCGAGCAAAGGGCAAGTCAACCGGAGCGCCTCTCCATGTAGCAGCATGCGCCGAAAACGCCCCTACACGTTTTCTTGCAGCAGAAGTCACCGGAATTCTAGCGAGACAACCTGAGACGCCACCAATTATATTTTGATGGCGGAAATATTAGGAAAAGCCTAGCATCAACCTCCTAAAGCCAGAAAAGACCCAGAGGGAGCCCCCGTTGTTACAGTCAAAAGCGATTTCAATCCCAGAAGCAAGGAAAAGCCTCTTCTCAGTTTTTAATTGACACCAAGGAAGCAGCAGAAATTTCTTCTGATATCAAAATCCTCTGGGAGACACACGACGTCATCGATTTCTTCACCAAAAACTAGAAAAAATCTTTGGTGCACCAATTGAGGGGGAATGTTGGAGGTGAAAATTACTACAACTATTCTTCTAGTTGAGCTGGCGTAGTCAGTTTCAGGATCAGAGGAGCTTGCAAGAAACCAGGGAATTTTCTCTAAAGAATTCTCGAGTTCAACGGCGGAGATTTTCACCACTTGTATAGGCTAGATTCAATTCTGGCATCTAGGTCCATGGGGTGAATGGACCCTAGAGCTGCAAAATACTGTGTGCTGCATGCACAGCTGGGCTGTGCATGCCTGCTGACCCAGACGAGTCAACATTTGTGTAGTGCGACTACGCACTACTGGGTTCTAGGCTAGGTCCAGTCAGGGTAGGGCTACACCTGACTGGGTAGTGTGGATCGCCCTGCATGAGCTACTACATCAGCGCGACTCAGCAGCAGCATGCAAGGCCCAGAGTGGGGACTGCTCTACATCAACGCATGCATGCGTGACACATCAATATGTCATAGCATGCATGCACGAGTCATCAGCCACATGCAAAGCCAGAAGCGGGGACCGCTCTACATCAGCACAGTCATGCACGACTCAGCAGCACGAGCTCCTAGGGGGTTACTACCTACAGGAAGATTCCCAAGCTAGGAATCTTCCCACCTGCAGCCGAAAGCTTTCATTAGCCTGGTCAACTGTCAACTTGCCAACAGTCTGCTATAAAATGTGGCCAGCCTGGCAGTCTTCATTCAACAACTCAGTCATCACCAAGCTTTCCGCCTGTAGTCTACCATAACAGCCTCCACCAGTTCCAGACATCACCTTAGGCCAAGGCTCTTGAGACACTTTTCTCAAGACCCTAGTAAGCATGGCAACAGTCTGCCAGATTCGGTAGGAGGACGCCCTTGACTACCTGAAGGCCTAACAACCTAGAAGTGGTGGCTAGACTATGCCCAAGACTCAAGCTTCCTAGTTTGAGCTATCTTGTTAAGCGTTGCCCACCTGTGGGCCAGGAGCTGTGTCTAGGCATGAGAGTCCAGAGTTAGTCTCTAGCTGAGCTGTGTTTTCTAGAATGTCTCTTGTACGATAGTTTTAATCAACTACAGCCATTCAGTCCCAGCATTCTTCTAGTTCAAGCTTTCTACTTTTTCTGTGGTTGCTCTCCAAGCATAATGGTTCTAGCAGCAAGGAAGCTAACCCTTGCTGCACCCCACAAACATCAACAAGTATTAGCATGAAAAGAGGCTTTTCCTTGCTCTGAGTAAGATCTTGGAGGTAGCGAATGTACCTACTACATTTCACTACACAAGTACCGTATGAAGAAAATCATCCTCTTGACAAGGCATGCATCATGCACTTTTAGTGTGGGACCGAAACTACACCACATGACCTATGAAGGAATATTAAACCCTCGAACCTTCATGGAATTTTTTTAAGGACCTAGATGACTCTTGATTAGTTTGCATGATTGAACAACATGATTAGGAAGAGCAAACCCTATCCTTATTGAATTCCACTAGAAGGCCTACGAAATCTTCATTAGGAAAGAAAGTTGGACAAAGAAATCTTCCTCATGGAAAAATGTTAGAAAAAATAGTTCAAAAGTAACAGGAGGTTCCTTTGAAAGGAATTTGTACTTTAGAATGGAACAAGAGGTAGCTTACGTAAACCTGTTTAAGAAAATTGATCTTGATAATGGTCAATTTGTTGTGTCCACAAGAATGAAAGGCAAACATCCTCTAAATATAAAATGATCCTAGCATTCTAAAAGAACTCTATTTTACTCAAGCATGTAAATTTTTTGCTAAGACCACTATCATGCTCAAGATACCCTTAGGCCCATGTGAGCCAAGGAATTCTTGATGGTGTGGGAGAAGGATGCTTTATTGGCTAGTCAACGTATTGGGTAAAAGAAGACTCTTGCCACGATATTCCTACAAGCCTATCAAGGCGTTAACCCTCTTACGGCATGGAGCTTGGCTAGATTAGCTTGGTTAGGAATTCATAGGCAAATGATGTACTTTTTCTTACCCAAGAATCCTAGTTTCACCAACGAAAATGCCGAGTTCTTTCGCCTTGTCTTATAGGCGATTGAATGTTGATCACCTAAATATTTTGCCATCAAGGATCCTAGCCCTTGTTGCATGTCACACAAATGAACCAAACAAGTATGGGCACCATTGGGAAGTGGTGGGAGAGAACTTCTAACACAAAGGTATTGTTCACACAACATTGAATCCTTTCATTTTCACATGGTTAATTTTGCAACCCAATGGTTGATGTTGAACGAGTTTTGTAGTGAATTTTGGACATTCATGTTTTCATAGAAGTCTTGGTCTCTTGATGTTATAGCTATAGAATTCATACCCCCTTAAAACATCATGTGTGTTTTGGGGAATCATAGCAAATAGTTTATTGCATATATGGAAAAACAATACAAAAAGATTCATACAATCTCTTTTGATGTAAATGTTTTCAAACTATGTTATCTTATGCACCCCTTCTCCACATTTTGATGTATAAGTAGGAGTGGAGTACATGTAACCTCTACAAATGAAAAGATGGACTCTAGTGGTTTCTTTTGGACAAAAGTGGATTGAACAATTTTGAATTGCAAGAGTGTCTTACGAAGAGAATCATTTTTTGTTCAATTCCAAATGATATAGATTTAAACAGATAAACAAATCTAAATGATATTCCTAATGACTTTCTTCTTGACATACTTGTCCATTCGGAACTTGCTATGTACTAAAAAAATGAACTTATCTCTATCCACACGAGAAAGCATGTATGTGAAATATTGTATTGAATTATTATATAATGATGGAGTTATAAAATGAACCATTTTATGTACAAACCGCAATATATTTTGCTAATATGCTCTTGGCCTCTTAAGGGTTGAGATGAGCACATTGCCCTCCATATCCCAAAATAATGTACAATAACGCAAAAGTGTATAAGGGAGTGTTATTAGTATATAGTAAAAGGAAAGAACACTTGGAATTTTACAAACTTGTATAAATAAAATCTTTATTTCTACATTTATGTTTCCAATGTTAATGTATAGTCGGTCGAGTAATCATTTTGGCGGACATAAAGAAAACCCCCTTCATAGGATTAAAGTGATTTGTACAAGAATGAAGATACTAGACATTAAAAATGTCACAGGTTTATCTTCACGTGTAAACATTTAATGTTATCAATGGTTGTTGATCTTCATTGAAAGATGAAAGTTAGCTCATTATAACTATCGATATTAATTATAAGAAAACTCATTTTCCAGCCTTCCACATAGTCTTTGGCCCTTAGTTCCTTTATATCTATCTAATTTTTTTTATGCTTGAAAAGATCATGCAAAACATATTTCCATTATCTCTTAGTATAGTGTCTTGTTGCTTGGATTTCCTCATAAGTGGCTTTTATCTCATTAAGCCGGACTTGTTTCAAAATGTGGAAGTCTTCACGCAATGGCACAAACTGGGGCTTTTGGCTAGCTTGTCATTAGGTTTATACTTTAATGACTTGAAGTGAGTTGTTTTGTCCACAAGTTTTTTAACTTGTTACAAAATCTTGCAAGGCCATCTTGAATTCAATTTTTTGTGATGATAGATATGATTTCTTTGGAAATGGTGCTCTCTTGAGGCCATGTAAGTGCTATTAATTATTACAAGAAAATTTCACATGTACCTTGCTACACTTCAGCACTCATAATTGTTTTGTTACTTGCCTGGTCATTCAACATTTTTTAATGATTTGTTAATGTTAAGAATTGCATGTGACGAGTGTTTTTGGTTCAATGGCCAAGTCAACAAGCCTGACCACATTGAATTCACCCTCTTCAGGTATGTGATTCCTCTAATGGGTGACATGGAAGCAAATGTTTAAGTCGTGGATCTTACTTTACTGGTCTTGTTTTGCTCATTTTGGTATTATTACCAGACAAAAGAGTAAGATGTGTGATAGATAAAATCAAGGCCATAAATAACTTCTTGCTATAGACTTTTGGGGTAACATTTTTCACATCTTCGATTTTTTGGAACATCCACACAAGGGATTCTTTTGGACTTGGAGGATCAAACAACTTGGAATGGTTGGATGAAACTTGGTGCACTCAAGTGCTGAGTGTTCTTCTTAATGAATATTACATGTTTTGCCGTATAATGTTGAATTGCACCAAGTACCATGTTGTTTTGTTCAAGTAGATGGATATAAAGGATTTCATTTGAATTGTAGTTCATTAATGCTTGACATCTTTGTTCTTTTTTTACTCATGTTGTTCTCCTAGTAAGAAGCTATGATGGGTAGGAATGTGTGAGGCTTAACATGTGCTTTAGTGCATTGCTCATAAGAGTGCACAGTCTAATGCAGTCTTTCATAAAACGGAGGTATTACTTTTGGTACAAAATTTAGCACCAAACAATCATTGTTATGAGAATTGTGTTCTTGTTTTCATGAAGGTTTCACCTCCTTTCATAATGATGGCATGTTTATATGGTTCTAATGATTGCTTGGATAAGGAAGACAAGGGGTATTATGAACCATCCATGTCAATTGAGTTTTTGATTTTTAAAATACCAAGGTCGAAATTTCATGTATGATAGCATGCCAAATGTACGGTGGTTCTGTTTTTATTTTTATGCGAGGTAGTGTGATTTAAAGCT
>SZWC01028653.1:4308-20232 GCA_023375785.1 Penium margaritaceum
GCAAGTGCCCTCTTGTCTCCATTCATGCACACACCTCACCACTGCAGGTGATTAAACTGGATTAAGGCTCTCTGGTGCAAGACTGTTGTGCAACATGAAGTGCACAGTGGAGGTGCCTCCATCAAGCTGCCAAGTGGTGGCTATAGCGCTAGCCTTGTCACAAGCCTTGGTTCAGTAATAACCTCATGTGCCAAAATGGGGATACACTTTTAGGATTGCATGCTTGTTAGTTAATTGAATACTTGCATGTTCCTAGGGTGGTGAACCGGGTTGCTGATCCCTCGGGACCACACGTCCGGCTTGTTCCGGCGTGTGAGAAACCGCCTGAGCTCGCTCGCTCCAGGGTCAGGTTCGATCCCTGGGTGGCGGCCGGGCCCCACGACGAGTGTCTCGCGTGGGTGGCCCGGTCAACTGACTCTCACCACCTCGCTTACTACTTACTCTTGTTAAGTTGTGTCTTTACTGCTTCCACTTTTCTAAGTCGTGAGCGTTCTCCGATCCATGGCGTACTTCATTGCTTGCCACTCACTTGCTTGCTAGCATAGTGTCTGTGGCTACCTACTGGTATCAGAGCAAGAGGGTTGTCCCTCCCGCCGCGACGTCCTGGGACCTCATGAGACTCACGCGCTAAGCGACGGGTGATCCCGCACAAGCCACAGCACGAGACCGCGGTGGCCTAAGCAGCAGCAGCAGCAGCCATTCTAGGCAGCCGCTAGCATCACACTCGTGAACCTAAGCACGAGACCGTGGCAGCTTAGGCAGCAGCAGCAGCCACCATTCTGTGCAGCCGCTAACATCGAGCGACGGGTGATCCCGCACAAGCCACAGCACGAGGCCGTGGCGGCCTAAGCAGCAGCAGCAACAGCCATTCTGTGCAGCCGCTAGCATCGCACTCGTGAACCTTAGCACGAGACCATGGCAGCTTAGGCAGCAGCAGCAGCCGCCATTCTGTGCAGCCGCTGGCATCGAGCGACGGGTGGTCCCGCACAAGTCACAGCACGAGGCCGCAGCGTCCTAGGCAGCATCAGCAGCAGCCACTCTGTGCAGCCGCCAGCCTCGCACTCGTGAACTTTAGCACGAGACCGTGGCAGCTTGGGCAGCAGCAGCAGCCGCCATTCTGGGCAGCCGCCAGCCTCGCACTCGTGAACTTTAGCACGAGACCGTGGCAGCTTGGGCAGCAGCAGCAGCCGCCATTCTGGGCAGCCGCTAGCATCGAGCAACGGGTAATCCTGCACAAGCCACATCACGAGGCCGTGGCAGCCTAAGCAGCAGCAGCAGCAGCCATTCTGTGCAGCCGCTGGCATCGCACTCGTGAACCTTAGCACGAGACCGTAGCAGCTTAGGTAGCAGCAGCAGCCGCCATTCTGTGCAACCGCTAGCACCAACCTGTGACCTCCTTCGAGTCACAGCTAAGCCGCAGGTGATCCCGTGCAAGCCACAGCACGAGACCGTGGCAGCCCAGGCAGCTGCAGCAGCCGCCGTTCTGTGCAGCTGCTAGCTTCGCAGCCATGACCTCACCTCCGTCCCTCGCAGCAACAGCTCCAACCCTGCAGCCAGGCTTGACCACAGCACACTCTCAATTACCTCGGGCTGCCCTGAGGCAGCCCAACATTCAGAACGCTGGCGTCTCTACCTGAGATCGAGCCTGCCCTTCCGTCATCCACGGCGGCTCGGGACCGTGCACGCACTGACGAGGAGCTCGCGTATTACGAGGAGCGGGCGGAGAGAGAAGTGTGGTCGAGGGTGCGTCGCAGCAGTCCGGGGTATCACCCCGGTGAAGAGTACGATCCCGCTGATCACTACGCGTGGGCGGACGCAGTGGACTACGCAACTCGTTGCCAATCGGCCGACGATGATTCTCCAACGTCGCTGAACCAGCCGGCAACAGCACCACAACGTGACCACCGACCTCTTCACTCTCTGGTAAGCCCGCCCATTTCCCATAGGACGCGCCCGCAACACCGCCGTGCTGTTCCCCGTGGTGGAGCTCCACCTTCTGCAGCAGCAGCATCAGAGGCCTCCGCTCCGCATTGTGCTGCATCTCCAGCCGCAACTGCTGCAGAGCCCATCTCATCCCCTGATATTCTTTCAGCGCTGCAGGCTACCCTTGCATCCAGCGCTGCCGTTGCCACTACCTTTGCAGCCACAGCACGCGCCGCACGTGCACCAGCCAGCACTGCTGCTGGTCGAGCCATTGACACATACACTGCAGCGGTTGACCAGGGACCTTTGGCGGCCTCTGCCGTCAACGTAGCCACTCAGATTGCTGCAACAGCAAACACAGTTGCATCCGCCGCAGCCACAGCAGCCACAGCACTCTCCAATGCAGTTGACTCCGCCAACGCCTCCACAACACAGGCAGCCTCTCTACCCTCCTCATCACCGTCAGTCACTCGGCACATACAACTGTTGGTCTTGATCGCTACAGTCATCTCCACTCTGTCAGGTGCAGCCGTGACAGGTGTAGCCTGCTTCGTGGTCACCACATCAGCTTTTGTCGCAGTCGTCGCCTCCTCAGCTGTTGCGGCACTGCCACCACTGTTCTCTCTACACCGCCGTGCGTGGTGAGCTTGCCTTCTCTTGTTCTCCCGCTCTCTCTGCCTTTCCTGTATCGGTGTGTTTGTGCGTTCAGGTTGTTGCCTTGCAGCGCACTTCCAACACCGATATCCTACTTTCCCACGCCCACTGGGGCAAGGGAAACTCTGCCGAAATTTTTTGGGTAGAGTCATGTCGCGGGCACAATGCCAGTCGACAATGACCAATACGCAGCACTGCAAGCTGAGCTTCAGCGTGAGCACACTGCATTGCAGGCAGCTCTCAGTGCTCAGCGCGTTGCTGAGGAAAAGTTGCGGGCTGAGCAAGCTGACCAAGAGACATTCGCCGACCACATTGCTGACTTGGTTCTGAATCGTCTGCAGCGCACACTGCGTAGCACTGAGTCCGCTAGCATTGCTGCAGTGTTTTCCACTTCTCCCGCTTCCGCTTCCACCGCCGTTGGCACATCTTCCTCTGATCCACTTGCAGTCGCCGCAGCTGCTGGCACTGCTGCAGCCAAAGCCCTTGCTCCATCAGTGCAACGCAAGCCTGACTTTGACTCCACTCCACCCCATTTCACCTCCAGTCTTGCTTTTCACTCTTGGGAGGTTCGTTTCAGTGCCTGGGCGCAAGGGGAACAAATCTGGGAATACTACCATGCACCAAATCCCTCAGCTGTCCCGCCATTTGTGCCAGTCGATTCTGAGTCGGCACGAGCGGTCCGTGCCCTCATTCGCGCCGGACCAGACGATCTCACTGATGAGATCGGATCCTACAATGCTGACACTGCACGCCGCACCCCCGCTGACCCGGTTGGGGCTTATGCCCTGATCAAGCGGTGCACAACAGTCACTGGACATGCAGCACAGAGCGTCCTCACCGTCTAGTTCAACACGCTCTCCATGCGTGCTGACGAGACTGCTGACGCCTATTGGGCTCGCAGTGTGCGACTGTTTTGTGACCTTGGCAAGGCCGCCCCAGGCCAACTCCCTGCTGTTCTCTCCATCGTCAACGGCCTCATCCCTGAACTTAGCGACATCTTTCGCGAAGTGAAAGCCACAGAGTTGGAGCGTCTGCCGACAATTCCTGTTCCCGCCGACGCACCCCTTGGAATTGGGGCTTTATGGGAGTTCACCTCCCAGCACCTCACCAACTGGTGGAGCTCCTTGCAGAAAAAACGCATTCACCGCGCAGCTGTTGCAGCAGCAGCCACCGCACTTCCCTCCTCCTCCACTTTCTCAGCCTCCAGCTCGTCCTCCATCTCCACCTTTGTTACTACTGCCACCTCCCTTGCTTCCCAAGGGGGTGGGCGTGGTGGAGGGGGTAGCAAAGGTAAAGGTCGAGGGGGTGGCTCTGGAGGTGGCGGGCAGGGGAAGGGTGGCAAAGGTCGCGGTTCTGATAGCACCGCATCCCCCTCTTCCCCCTCCAGCACTGTCACTTGCTGGAACTACGGCGCCGCTGGTCATGCGGCGCCCAACTGCCCTGCACCACCAGATGATGCACGCCTGGCCTCCGCCATGCGTGCTCACTGGGCACGCTCTTCAGTGTCTGGTGACGGCTTTGCCCGCTCCTCCACCTCCGCGGGGTCCAATCGTGGCTCGGCACACGCTTCTTCTCCATTGTCTACAGCAGCTGTCTACAGCACTGCCCTTTCTTCACCTTCTCCATCCGCACCCTGGGATTGGCCCCCGGGGTTTGGCGGCCCTGTCTACTTCGGGCCTCCCTCTGGCTTCTACTCACCTCCAACATGGGCTTCCTCCACCCCTGGTCCCCAGATACCCTCCTCTACTGCACTCATCACCGGACCACCTGAGGACGACCGCCAGCTGGACTCTGCGCTCTCTCACGCCGTTCACCAGCGTCACCTCCGTGATCAGGGAGGTGAGAGTGTACGTTCGGTTGAGGAGGGCCTTGCGTGTGCTGTTGACTCGTCTCTTCGTGGACCCCCCCCGGTCATGTTCAGGGGTATCCCCCAGTTGACGTCCCATGGATTGAGGAGTGGCATTCGTACAGTCTCCCTCGTTGCCTTGCCGCTTGTGGTCAATGCCTCTTTCCTCGTTCTGCCATTGCCGCTGTGAGCCGTGACCCTACGTCTGTTCGTGTGACGGGTGGCTTCTGGATTCTTGATTCAGGGGCCACCCACCATATGACTTCCTGTCGTTTAGCGTTTGTGTCGCCGGGTCCTGTTGGTTCTGTTCGATTTGTACGCACTGGCTCTGGCCACCTTCTCCCTGTCCAGGGCGTCGGTGTCATCCGTTTCGTTGGCCGTGGGGGGGAGCTCTTCCTCCCTGACGTTCTCTATGTGCCCGCTCTTGAGCTCAGTCTGTTGTCTGTTACGACACTCGACGACCAGGGCATGGACTTCTCGTCGAGTCGAGGTGTTGCTTCTGTTACGCATCGCACTACTGGTCGTGTTTTGCTGCGTGGCACTCGTTATGCCCGCTTATTTCGCGTGCCCTCGTTTGCACCCCATCCCTCCATGACTGCTCTTGTTCATGTGGCTCGCTCCCTCACTCCTGCACATGCGCAGTTGCTCCATCGTCGTCTCTGTCACATTCACACTGCCGCCATTGACAGTCTGCTTCGGGACATGCTTGCTAATGGCCTCGATGCCGACACGTTCTCTGCACCCTGCCCCACTGACTGTCTCGACTTTGCTCAAGGCAAAATGCACCGCTCCCCATTCTCCACGTCTGAGTCTCGCACATCTCACCCACTTGATCTCCTGCACGCTGACGTCATGGGACCTCTTGCCCATGACACCCTTGGGGGTGTCGTTCGTTATGTCCTCTGTCTCACAGATGATTTTTCTTGCATGCGCTGGGTTTTTGCCCTTCGGCAAAAGAGTGACGTCTGTCCCGCACTTGAGTCCTGGCTACCACAAGTTGAGCTGGCATGTGGTCGCCGGCTCAAAGTCTTTCGCTGTGACCGTGGTGGCGAGTTCATGGGTCCCACTACTCGCTTTCTCACCTCTCGTGGGGTGTGTCTGGAGCCCTAGACCCCCTACACACCCCAGCAGAATGGTGTCTCTGAACGCTGGAACCGCACCCTCGTTGATGGTGTTCGTACTCTCCTCAGCGAGTCCTCCCTCTCTCCTGTCTTCTCCTTCGAGGCCATGTGTTACATGACCTGGGTGTGGAACCGTGTCCCACACGGTCCCCTTCCTCGTCACGTCACCCCCTTTGAGCATTGGTACGGTCGCCGTGCTCACCTCCGTCTGGCTCGTGTCTGGGGTTGTGTGGCTGCTGTCTGGTTGCCAGAGGACTTTCGTGATGGCAAACTGAGTCCTTGTGCTCGCCTCTGCACTTTTCTTGGTGTCTCTGCCATGTCTAAGGCGTGGCGTTTCTGGGACCCCGGCCGTTCCCGTGTCATCGAGTCACGTGACGCCCTCTTCTTTGAGGACGTCTTCCCCCGTGACTTGTCCCATGTCCCTCCTCCGTCTTCTCTCTCCTTGCTTCGTCGGCTTGGGGGGGGTGGGTCTGTTCCAGCCTCCGATCTCCGAGCGTCCACGTCTCCCTCTCACACAGCGTCCCCTGTTGTCACTCCTACAGACAGTGACGAGGACTCAGTCGCTTCTGAGTCGGGGGCCCCAGTGCCCTCCCCGGAGTCCGGGTCACCCCCCTCAGCTGGCAGCCCTGTGTCTTCGCCGTCTCCCGCCATTCCCGAGTCCTCACACTCGGCGCCCACTCCCGCACAGTCCACCGCCCACTCTACTCCCAGCTCATCTCCTGGCGCTGCGGGTTCTCCGGTGCTTGACACCACCGCAGGCGACGCGTCTCAGGCTCGGCCCCCCTGTCAAGAGCCTTATACTCGTGGGGGGAGACTTTGTCCTCTTCCTCCCTCTCAGTCCGCTCATACCTCCTCTTCTAGGGCACCTATTGAGTCTCTCCTGGCAGGCTCGTCCACTGCCTCTCAGCGAGTCACTCGCTCCAGAGCCACATCCTCAGCTGGCCCCTCAGTGCGCCCCACCGGCCTTGATGTACTGGGCCTGTCTGTGAGCGTTGTACACCCAAACTCTGCAGTTGGCTATGCTCTTGTAGCCCACGAGTTCCACAGTGCTCTTGAGTCTTCTATCGCCGGTTATGTCGTCGCATCCTTTGCGGCTGCTGGCCTCCCCACTCTCCCTCCTGAGCCCACCACTGTCCGGCAGGCTCGTGAGGCGGCGGACGCTGCCCTCTGGGAGAAGGCCATGCAGGAGGAGCTCACAGCCCTCCAAGACCATGGAGTCTTTGAGCTAGTGGATCTGCCTGCAGGTCGCAAGGCACTCTCCGCCCGGTGGGTCCTTTGGCGTAAGCTGAAGCCCGATGGAACAGTCGACCGGTACAAGGCACGTCTCACAGCAAAGGGGTTCTCCTAGATCCCCGGCGTTGACTTTGATGAGACCTTCGCACCGGTCGGAAGATATACCACGGCTCGAGCACTGCTGAGTCTCATCGCCCAGCACGACTGGGAACTGGAGTAGATGGATGTCAACAACGCCTTCTTGCACGGGAAGCTCGATGAAGAGATCTACATGATATAACCCCCGGGCTTCACCGATGGCACGAGCAAGGTCTGGCGACTGCGCAAAGCCCTCTATGGGTTCAAGCAGTCGCCGCGATGTTGGAACATGGAGATCTCCTCGACTCTCGAGCGGGGAGGTTACCGTCGTAGCACGGTTGATCCAGCGCTCTTCTTGAGCGCCCCCTCAGAGCCGTTTGTGGCGGTGTTGGTCTACGTTGATGACCAGCTCATTGCCTCACCCAGCCCGGCAGCTGTCCAATCAGTGAAAGACCTACTGCAGTCTGCATACAAGATGAAGGATCTAGGTCTTGCACGGGTGTTTTTGGAGAGGGAGCTTGAGCGTGATCGTCAACGTCGCACCCTGCATGTGCACCAGGCTGCATACATACGCACACTGGGGGAGCGCTTTGCTCCGCTGCTTGCAGACATCCCCACCGCGTCCACACCGATGACTCCAGCAGGTCAGCGTCTGCTGAAGTCACTGGACTCAGCACAGCTGGGAGAGCCTGTCGACGTCACCGATTACCTCAGTGTTTTCGGCTCCCTCATGTACCTCGCCACCACCACTAGGGAAGACGTGGCCTTCGCGGTCAATTTCCTTGCCCAGTTCTCCCAGCAGCCTCGACAGAAGCATCTTGAGGCCGCATTGCGCGTCGTTGGCTACGCGTTGTCCACTGCACGTGTAGGACTCTGCTACCGTGCTCAGCCGTCTGTAGTCGTTGACGACTACACAGACAGTGACTGGGCACATGACACAGATGCTCGCAGCCGCACTGGTTACATCTTCCTCGTTGGAGGGAATGCTGTCTCCTGGAAGAGTGGAAAACAGGGTTGTTTTGCCAGGAGCTCCAGTGAAGCAGAGTATGTGGCACTGGGTGCAGGTACGTGTGAGAGTGTGTGGCTATCCCGCCTGTTACAGCAGTTGCGTGTTCCCATTCATTGCATCACCCTGCACTGTGACAACCAGAGTGCGAAGGCGATTGCTGAGCACGATGGCATGCATCACTCTCGCACTAAGCACATCAACATTGAGCATCACTTTGTACGCGAGCACATTGCCGCTGGGGAAGTTCAGGTTGTTTGGGTCGACACTCGTCAACAGCGTGCAGCCTTTCTCACCAAAGCGCTCAGTAGTGGAATGTTCAAAGCAGCCGTGCATGTTGTTGGCTTGCTGCGCTCTCGTGATGCCGCCGGTTGATATGAGTCCTGTGATGTTCACCTCGTTCTATGTTTGGTGTGTGTGAGGCCTGTTCGTCTGTGGGTCATGGGGGAGTGTTGGTTATTGTCACAAACACATGCAAGTGCCCTCTTGTCTCCATTCATGCACACACCTCACCACTGCAGGTGATTAAACTGGATTAAGGCTCTCTGGTGCAAGACTGTTGTGCAACATGAAGTGCACTGTGGAGGTGCCTCCATCAAGCTGCCAAGTGGTGGCTACAGCGCCAGCCTTGTCACAAGCCTTGGTTCAGTAAAAACCTCATGTGCCAAAATGGGGGTACACTTTTAGGATTGCATGCTTGTTAGTTAATTGAATACTTGCATGTTCCTAGGGTGGTGAACCGGGTTGCTGATCCCTCGGGACCACACGTCCGGCTTGTTCCGGCGTGTGAGAAACCGCCTGAGCTCGCTCGCTCCAGGGTCAGGTTCGATCCCTAGGTGGCGGCCGGGCCCCACGACGAGTGTCTCGCGTGGGTGGCCCGGTCAACTGGCTCTCACCACCTCGCTCACTACTTACTCTCGTTAAGTTGTGTCTTTACTGCTTCCACTTTTCTAAGTCGTGAGCGTTCTCCGATCCATGGCGTACTTCATTGCTTGCCACTCACTTGCTTGCTAGCATAGTGTCTGTGGCTGCCTACACTGAGAATGAAGTTGAAACGATCATAGAGTGCATGATTGGGGATTTACTGTCGCCCCCACATGCTCGTGGACGTGCACGAGTCCAACCATCCGGTGGGATATGGACCAACCTAGGCGCAGGCTCCAAAACAAAAGTTGGATGGAAGATAGCAATCCTTCGAGTTCCTCAGTTTTCCGAATGACAAACTGAAAGAATCACGAGGAGCAGAAATAGAAACTCCATGTATCCACGTGATGAACCAGTACGAACAGCACTGAGAAAATGGTCCCTAGGAGCGGGTCACTGAGAAAGCTAGAGAGCGCGTGAGAACACCTGCCGAGGGGTATGGATTCAAAGTCGCAGTCGGGGGTTCTGACATCCCAGCGAGTGAGGGGTGACAAGTTCAAGGGTCACCAGGACCGACTTACCAACACTCACTCATGACTCGCAGACGCCGGTCACAAATGAACAAAGACTGACAAGATGACGACAAGAATAGCAACGATGAAGGGCACGGGACAAAGCCGCACAAGAGCGATGGGCGGAGAGAGGATGCAACAAGAGCGGTGCATGGGTCGTTCACGAGTAAAAGCATGTGCAAGGAGCTCAACATTGCAATCTGAAAACGTCAACTTGTCGTTGCATATCGCTTTCGTGAGAAAGTCGGCATGCTCGTGTCGTGTGTCCACAACCATGACACAAACATCACAACGTGCAATATGATAGTGCAGAAAATGATGCTTAGTGTTGATGTTCTTTGTGCGCGTATGACACATGCCATCATGCTCTGCGATATAGCGCATGCTCTCATTGTCAAAACGGATGGTGATGCAACGGATGGGTTTGGCAACGTTGCTACATGGCACTGCACAACCATATGCACTCACAAACGCCTGCCCCTAACGCATGCTCAGCTCCAGTCGAGCTCTGCGCTACGCAATTCAACTTACCCATCTTCTAGGAGACAACAATGCCTTCGACAAGGAAGATTCAGCCGGACCGGCTATGGACATCGTGATCGTGGGTCGGGCTATAAATGCTAGGTAGCAGGTTGGGGCAGCAGCATTGTTGATGCAGCGTGCGCGCTTCCACGCTCGCTGCTTAGTCTGCTGCCCCCTCAGTCTGCTGCTCTAGAGTCTTACTTTGGATGCTCTGGGGTTGTTACTCAAAAATGCGCACGCCAGTGATAGCGCCAGAAAGCAGCTGAAAACTGAAAGTGACTGATTAGGAATGAAGAATGAACAACAATGGCAGACCCCTCCAAGTTCTAGTTCCCCCCAAGCCCTGTAGAGCTTGTTGCTCAGCTAACTAGCCAATCAGAAAATAGACATAGACCTATTTTCTGGCAGGCAAGGCTTTCTCGGTGAGGCCTGCCGGACGGCCGACAGCCCAAAATCCGGGCGTCGTCCGTTTTTCCTGGAAACTGGACCATACCAAAATACCAATGCTCGACACGAGAGGCAAGTCCTCAGTGAAGCGAGTGGACAGAGTTTGTACATAGGCGGCTTGATGGACGTGTAGGATGCAATGGGAGCGATCATGCTCGAGCTCCATGCCCAAGAAGACTCGGGCAGACTTGGGATCCTTCATCTGGTAGGCGGTGTGCAACAGGTCCTTGACGCGCTGGATGGTAGCCACGTTTGGCAACGCAATGAGGAGATCGTCCACGTACACCATGACAGCGGCGAAGGTCTGGCCTCGTGGGGTGATGAACAGTGCGGGGTCAGCAGTAGTACGGAGGATGCCACCGCATGCGACTATTCTCTTGGTTCTAGCACCGAGGTGACTGCTTCAGGCCATAAGGGGGNTCCTCACCCTCCAGCGAGCCATGGAGGAAAGCGTTGCTCACGTCCATCTGATGCAACTCCCACCCGTGCTTGACAAACAGGCTGAAGAGCGCCCGGCTAGTGGAGAATCAGCCAACTGTAGCAAAGATCTGGTCGTAATCAACCCCAGGGACCTGAGCGAACACCTTGGCTGTGAGGCGGGCCTTGTACTTGTCCAAGGACCCATCCGGCTTCCACATGCACAGGAAGACCCACTTAGCATTGATGGCCTTCCGACCTGAAGGGAGATCAACATGATCATGCACCTGGTGCTGCCGGATAGCAAGGAGCTCGTCAACGCAGGCAACATCGCAATGTGCGGCCTTGGGGGAGGAACGAGCCTTGCGTAGGGTGGCTGGATCCTCCAGGCGAGCCCTGGAGTGGACTGCAATGGTGTGTACATCTTAAGCTTCAGGTGGGACACGTGTGAGTGCAGCTGTGAGATTATGCCGATGCTCCTGATGGAGCATGGCGTAGCCTAGTGCAGAGCTTGTGTGGAGGTCTGCGATGATGGCGGAAGTAGTTAGGCCAAGGGCCTTGGTATCAGGGTCCCCACTCACTACCGTAGGAGTGGAAGAGACACGTGGGGCGCCGGGGGGCCGAGGTGCCATAGCACGTGGTGTGGTGATCTGTGCGCTCACGGACGGCTTGGGTCGGAGGCTATTGCCTGGGCCACGTGTGTAGCGCGATAGGGCAGTAGGTGGCACCAAGTACGAGGTGCTGGCGAAGGCAGACGAAGCTCCTTGTGCGAAGGGACCAGTGGACACGGACGGGTCTGCCGACCGGGAAGGACCAGCAGATGCAGACGGGTCTGCCGGCATAGAGGGACTAGCGGTCTTGACAGGAGCTGTTGGCCCGGAGGGACAAACGGACGCGGCATGGGCTACCGGCCCGGAGGAGCCAGCGGACGCGACTGGGGCTGCCGGCCCCGAGGGGCCAGCAAACGCGACTAGGGCTGCCGGCCCGGAGGGGCTAGCGGATGCGACTAGGGCTGCCAACCAAGAGGAGCCAACAGAGGCGACTGAGGATGCCAGCCCAGAGGAGCCGGCGGATGCGACTGGGGCTGCCGGTCTGGATGGGCCAACGGACTCGACTGGGGCTGTCGGTTCGAAGGAGCGAGCGGACGCGATTGGGGATGTCGGCTCGGATGAGCAAGCAGATGCAACTGGGGATGACAACTTGGAGGGGCCAGCGGACACGAGTGGGGCTACTGGCTCGGATGGACCATGTGATGTGCCGCCTGAATGCGGTAGGACGGGGAACGGATGCACCACTCCCCCCGGCGACGGGAGGGATACCAACGAGCCGTAGCGGATGAGGTCATGAGGAAAAAGCTCCTCAAAGAAGAGGGCATCGCGGCTCTCGACAATGCAGTGTTTGGAGGGATCCCATAAGCGCCAGGCCTTGGACTGACGGGAGACACCGAGGAAGGTACAAGGACACCCACGGGGAGCGAGCTTGCCTCCCTACTGTGGGGCGGGCAGCCACACAATGGCCACGCAGCCCGAGACACAAGTAAGGCCGAGGTCAGCATGCTGACTGCACCAGTGTTGGTACGACATAGACTGATGGGGAAGGGGTCCATGGGGAGTCCGATTCTAGACCCACGTCATGAAGGCTATGGCCTCAAAGTAGGATCCATCAGAGAGGCCTGACTCGACTGGCATGGTGCGGATGGCGTCAGCCATGGTGCGGTTCCACTGCTCGGAGACGCCGTTATGGGCCGGTGTGTAAGGTGTCGACGTGTCGTGGTGGGTACCGCGGGAGGCGAGGAAAGTCGTGGTCTCTCCCATGTACTTGCCACCGCGATCGGAGCAAAAGCAGCGGAGAGGCCGACCACACTCACGCTTGGCGCGAACAAGCCAGTCCCAAATGGTCAAAGCGACATCGCTCTTCTCCCAAAGTTAGAAGACCCAGCGGTAGCAAGAGTATTTTTCAGTGAGGGTGAGGACATAGTGGCCATGCTCTCCGACAAAATCAGTAGGGAGAGTACCCGTGACATCGGAATGGATGAGGTCCAAAGGGGCGGACGCCAGGGAGAAGGATTGGGGGTAGGTGGAGCAATAAATCTTCCCATGAGTGCAATCAATGCATTCTCTGGGGTACGGTAAGGGGAAGGAGTCCGGGTCTAGGCCCTTTGCCGGCTGGGTGCGGAGCATGCTATTGAACACAGCAGACTGCACGTGGCAAAGGCGGCGGTGCAAGAGACCGGTGTGCTGCGGGGACAGGGTGCTGGTGACAAAGACATGGCCTGTCAGGGCGGACAGGGAGGAGATGGGGAGATGGGAGGATAGACAAGGTACGTGCCACAGGTTTCCACGGGCGGTGGTGTGCAGAACGACAAGGCCGGATGGACGTTACAACACAGTGCCAACGCCACACGAGTGCAGATCGCCCATACTCATGCAGTCAAGGGCAGTGACGGACAGAAAGCTGAGCTCAAGACCTGAGACAAAGAGGACGTCGGTCACAAAAATGTCACCGACACGACCACAGAAACGAACAACGCCGATACTGTGGACAGGCAACACCTATCAGGAGCCCGTCCGGACGCTAGACACATTGCCAACAAGACCAAGCACACTGAAGGCCTCGCGAGAGGCGGTCATGTGATGCGTGGCCCCGGAGTCGATGCTCCAGGTCTCGGCAGGGTCCTGGACTGGAGTCGCCAAATTGCTAACAGTCACATGGTAGCAAGCAAGGGATGCGGATGCGGTGGACGGTGGTACGAACAGAGGCTGACAATCATTAAGCCATGCGACGTCGTCATAGAGGGGGGTAGAGGGCACGGGAGACGACGAGGCGGAAGAGGAAACATGACATGACCGCAAATCAGTCTCAGTCATGCAAGGCAGGGCAGATGAGCATGAGGTAACGCAACTCGCACTTCCCTGGGGGGGAGGGCGAGGCATGCCGAGCTGGAGCGCGATGAATTGCACTAACAGATGCTTGTAGGTGTATGGTTTGGGAGTGTTGACAGAGTGCGGAGTGACTACGCCAGAGCACGAATAGAAGGGGGAATGCACCGGAGATAGAAACGAAAGCACTGATGGCCGCAGGCGATGTTGCTGGCGACGGAGGGACCAGTGGGGCTGTCGGAGGAGTGGTGCTGCTCGATGGGGTAGAGACGTTAGGGCCGGCAATAGTAACGGTGGCAGAGACGAGACGGCGCTCACGCTGGCGATGCATGGTGGCGATGATGCACGCCTCGTCCATCGGTAACGGGCAGGTGTAGCACCCGTGTCTTGGCGAGCCTTAGTTGTGGCAGACCATGCCATCACCACAAGACCCAGTTGGCTGCTGATGTTGCTGAGGGCCCTTGCCCTTCTTGCCCTTGCGCTTCTTCTTCGCCAATGATGAGGAGCTGGTGGATGCAGTTGTTGCAGGGGAAGCGACGGCCACAGAGGCGACTGTAGGGGAGGCAAAAGCCTCGGTGCACTGGATGCGAGACTCTAGATAAGCTTCCTCAATCCTAAGAGCTCGTATGTCTAGGGCATGAGGGTGCCCTGGGCTGCCATAGTAGAAAGGACATCCTGGGAGTAGTGGACAAAGACGTCAGCATACGTGGCGGTGGCACCACGCTTGATGGTGAGGAGCGCGGCCAGAGGGGGTGGAGCAGAGGTGCCTATGCAACGGAGGATGTCCTCAGCCCGTTGCCACTAGGAGGTGACCGTCTCGGTCTCCCCCATGTGCAGGGAGTTGAACTTCCAAAGGAGGCGGCTGGTCTCAGCCTCGTTGTATAGGCGATGGGGACGGGTGAGGACGTACTATGCGGCCGCAGGATCTGGGGTCTCGCCGGTAGTGAAGTCGCCGACGAAGGGCTCTGGGGCCAGGCGTGAAGGCGGAGGAGCGATTGGGACAAGGGCACGGATGGCGCGACCAATGTCATACAGCTCGTCGGCCTGGTTGGGGTCGTACAGAAGGGTGTAGTACGCCCACAAGGTCACTGTATGCCAAGGTGCAGAAGATGAGTTACCAACTCCGAAACTGCTCGCCGGCCTGAAGCGGCGGGGGCGGGGTCTAAAAGTCCTCTGGCCTACAACCGGCACCTAGAGTGGGGCCAAGGACTGAAGTCACTATCTACTGCTGCGTCTGCTACTGTGCCAAGTAATGCGTGGCAGCAGACACAGCGGGGCTGGCGTGCTCAGGGGGAAGGAAAGGCGGTAGGGCACTGGTATGAGTTTGTGATGCCAACGGTTGTAGTGTTGTAAATTGCTCCATCACTGTGGCATGTTGTTGTTGAATGGCGGCCAGGGGGTTGGAGGCGCCGGCGGGGAAGCCAGTAGACTGCTGCTTCTATTATTGTTGCGTCTGCTACTACTACTGCTCCTGCTCCTACTACTTCTGCTGTTGTTGCTGTCGCCATTGTTGTCGCTGCTCCTGATGCTGCTGCTACTCCTACTGCTGCTACTACTACTATTGCTGCTACTGTTGCTGTTGCTGCTCCTGCAACTGTTGTAGTTGCTGGAAGAAAGGGGGGCTCGGGGTCCCCCAGTAGAGGAGGACCCCTCTACACTGGGGTTGTTAGTCATCTTGGGTTTTGGCGCTATTCTTTGTTTTTTGTCTCTCTTTTTGTACTAATGTCAGCCTAGGATGGCTAGCACCAGCAGCTCCTATTACGTTGTTGTAAGATGGCTGCTGTACAGTGGCTTTTTTGTTTATGATGTCAGTAGTGACGTCAGCTGACGACTACTAACGTCAGTAGCGGCCGGTGCTTGGGCCACTGCTGTGGTAGCTGCAGGGCAAGTACTGTTGCTACTAGAGCCATTGCTGATGCTGCTACTGTTGCAGCACCTGTTACGGCTGCTGCTTCTACTGCGGGTGTTGGTGCAACAGCTACTACTGTTGTTGCGGGTGTTGCGGCTGTTGTTGTAGTAGCAACAACTACTACTGTTGCTGCGGGTGTTGTTGCTACTACTGCTATTAAGATGCTGCGTACTACTGTAGCTGTTGTGCCTGCTGCAGTGGCTATGGCAATGGCTGCAGTGGTTGTACAACCGCTGGCGGGGTGGGGGACTTATGTTCTCTTTTCGTTGGTCACAACGAGCTCGCTGCTCACCGTGAGCAACGAGCCCGCTACTTGTTGCTTGCAGCCGCTTCTCACTACGAGCAGCAGGGATGGCAAACTGCGGTATTGAGTACCGCGGTACCAAAGTACCGCGGTATTCTGGTACCGCGGTACTCAATACCACGGTATCCTAGTCTTCTGGCGGGTCACTA